>JADLSH010000199.1:3000000-3217500 GCA_016169945.1 Trachythela sp. YZ-2020
TCCAGGACCTGTCCCTTGTATGTCCTTTGTTAGGCAATTTCTGAGTAGTTAAACATATGCAAATATGCAGCAAAGAGGTTCATTATGAATATAAGTAACATTGCTTGTAGATAAATAGCTATCGCTCTTTCCCAGTTAGTTAAAAAGAACATACCTGAACATCACAAGCCTTTACTGTATAATATGTGAGAAAAAATGCTTCTTCCACTGTCTCTCCAACACAGATTATACCATGATTACGCAGAAACAAAACCTAGAGCAATAATATAGGTAGGTAGCCATGGTGAGGGCAGGGTTCTGCCCATGGTGAGCGGCACCTGGCAGTGTTCCACCCAGTGTTAAAAAAACATCAAATATGTGATAAGGAAATCTGTATAGCACATTTTGCTTGTGTAAACAATACTATTCATGATTATTTGATTCAACAACAGAGTGCACACAATATTGCCTACCAGCAACTTGGTAAAATGCATTGAATACCCATACATAGCCAGATTATCTTATGTCGACCATTAACATTGAAAAGTTGTCAGGGGAAGCATGTTTTGGGGCCAGCAGGTACCTGATACTCAGTTGGTCCTGGGGAGAACCCTGAGAGGGGTGCTGAAAACTAAAAAAATTCTTCTTCTAAAAATGGGGCATACTAGAAAGGAGGCATTTGAAGACGGGGCTCAATAGCAAATATACAGTAATTCTAATGTGTTAGAATCCACTCAGATTATGCATGCATATGTGAACATAATGCTAGTGTAGGTTTTGTCTTACCTTGGATTCAGGGGGGAAATCCTTTGCAATTCTTTCTCTCTCATCAAGATCAACAGAAATCCCCTCAAATTCATGGTACGAGATTGGACCAAGCTACAATGAGTAATCAAATTTTAAAATTACCTGTCTCTCCAAATAAATCAAATTGATGCACACATAACTCTTCTACCACACCTAACTCATCAGTTGGGTCAGTGTATGAAGCAGGCCTTATTTTTAATAACAGGCTTCAAGACTACTAGAAACTTCCTTTTAGGGAAGCACAGGTGGCAGATGCGGTTAGAGCGCTGTCTCTTACCTCTGAGTTAAGCTGGCTATACAGCAGGTCGAGGGCATGGATTTACTCAGGGTGGGTAATGTCAGTGCGCTTGATAAACTCATGTAAGTTGAGATTGGTTGGTTCTCTCCTGTGCTTGGAGGGTTTTTCTCCGGGTACTCTGGTTTTCCTCCCCCGCTAAAAACTAACCCGTAGGCACTAACCACTAACTAACCCTCGGAACCTTTGTCAATTGGGTTGCAAAACCTGTTAAGGCTTTCCATCCACCTCAGAGTGGTAAACATATTAAAACTTAAAACTAAACAGTATATATATAGGTTACCTACCATAGCTGACATCATGGAAAGTGGCAATAGACCTTGTTTCATTGATGCAACCTAATAAAATATACCAAAATACATGTAATTACTGGAGTAATGTCAACTTGAAACTAACAACTGTTTCGAGAAGTGGGAAACTTGTTCTTAATACTACTGTTATTGATTCGGCACAACACTGGAACATTTTATTGTATAATGACTTCTTAATGAGGTGCTGCACATCAAAGGATGTGCACCTTGCTGTTGGACTAAAATATTGCAGAAAATTAACTGCTGACCTAACATGTACTTGTCACAAGATCATCTCTGTGAGGATCTAAACTAACCTGCCATGGTTTGTTTCTGAACTACCAAAAAGAGATTACTGTCGTGGCAATGGAATACACGAAGTTGCACAATACACGAAGTTGCACAAACTTCTCAAATGAATTGGTTTGTGTGAATATTTGGTAGAATATTTTAGGAACACTTCCATTGCCACGACAGTAAGAGCACTTTGAATGTGTGATTCCAGTGCAGGTTACTGAGTAGAGTTATACTGTGGGTTTGTAGGAAGTGAAGTTCTTGTTTGATCCTACAAACCCACAGCATTAAGGGAACTTGGCGCATCCACGCATATCCGGATCCGTTTGTATAATTGTATCCCCAAACATTTCGTTGCGGATACACCTTCATCCACAAAATGTTTGCGGATACAAATATAGAAACATATGGAGGTCTCCAGGGTGGAAAATTTTGAAAACGCAACAAATCCGGGTATGTGTGTTGGTGTGGACGTAAATTAATGAAAGTTGAGATCCACCCACACTAATAGAACACAACAATATAGGATCCATTTGATAGCACATGCTCTGTAAGCGATTCTAGCATATTCATATTTTGCAGATACATGTGGACGGTCGAAAACGCAACGAATCTGGATACATGTGGGCGTGTAACTTTTTGAATCCACAACAAAATGTTTGCAGATACAAACGAATCCACTTTCTTGTATAATAATACACACATTACATCAGACTACTTGAAAGATATAATAAAGTCCAAAACAATTAAGGATTCTTTTGAACACAGGCAGGACTACTTTATTTCAGAATACATGAAAAGGCGTTAAAATCTATTCTAAGGGGTTGTTTATATGGAAGATCTCGTTTACTGGGATGAAAATTTCCCCACCTTGCTGCTGCGAGCTATTTTACTGTCGTTCCAATTGAAGTGTTCCTAAAATATTGCATCAATTCATTGCCTAAGTTTATCAATACATTCGTTGAAAAATTGATCGACCAATGGCGTCTCATTTCAGTGACTGATTGACCAATTGGGAACAAGTATGCTAGTAAACAGGAAGTTGAGCAATTTTTGAGCAAATGTATTGATCAACTTATGTAATGAATTGATGCAATATTTTAGAAACACTTCAATTGGAACGACAGTAACAGGTTCTGTCAAAACAACAAAACTGTCCTGGCAAATGGGATGAAATTTTCTCATACAAACACCAGACAAATTCATCCCGCTTGCCGGGCTGTCTTGCTAACCAGGCCAGCCTAACTTCCATATAAACAGCCCCCAAAACAGATAATGACGTTTAAGTTAATTTTTAATGAGCTTTATGGATCAAGACTATATAAATATTTAAAACTAATATCACCTAATGGAAAGCAAAAACTGGCAAAATATGCTTAGACTAGCTGGCTATAGTCATCTAGATCTGTTAAAATACAAAATAATTCTTTTTCAAAGTTACATATTAACAATCTATCAACTAATAATATCAAAATAAGCAATCTAAACGTTTAAAACTTATATTTTCTAAGCATGTTTTAAGGATTATCCATTATTAGTTATTCTAGATAAAAACTATTGCAGTGTCAGTGATGCCAAAACAAATGCGAATCGAAATGGACACAAAATTGACATGGAATTCCAAGTGAAATCGACGCCGAATTCGAATATTTGAAATCGACATCGTATTCCACTTATATTGAAATCGACATCAATTTTACAATGTAAACAAAGAAAAACACACGCTCTTCCAGACTTTCACGGCTTTGCCATTTCAAAATGAACACAACTTTTCCGGCAGAAAGAACAGTATATTTAAAGCAAAAGATCATAGCGACTGTATTCTTTTACGCAATGGGAGATAATTGTTCCTGTGCGTTGTGGCAGACAATTTGAGATAAAAGCTAAAAACACAATAGCAACGACGATGCTTGACCACGCGTCGCGAAGGCATATAAAAAATTGCGGCAAAAATACTAGTCGAAATGCAAAAAGTTTAAAATCTGAATAGCACAGAACACTTAGTAATGCACACAAACAATTCTAGAATGTTATTTTCATCAGGAATAAACCGATGTATAATGTTACATTTCGTAGAGTCTGGAACATTTTTTCATGTGACTGAAATGTAACATATGGTCTGGATTTTTGATCGTAATTTAGAAGTTCACTAGGTTAGTTTAGGTCGATAAATACCTCGCACATATGCTCAGGTTTGCATACAAGCTTGGAAAGGTTGAAGCTATGCAAAATTAATGAGAGATCGCATATTACTTACGGCAACAGTGGCAGCATCGTGTATGTGTATAACACATTTCGCATCTTTTCTGCTCTGATGAATTGCCGAGTGTATAATAAAACCGGACTTATTGATGCCACAATTTGTACTGCCAGGATCCAGAGTTTCCCCCTCGCTGTCAATTTTCACCAAACCAGAAGCAGTAACCTCATGGTAGAGCAATCCAAAGGGATTGATCAAAAAGCTTTCGCCTTGCCCGCGCTCTCCAGGACACCGGACCTAGAAAAATCGAAGTACATTTCCTCTAAGTTATTTTTACGTTTAAACTTAGGACTAACATCCAATCACTTATCAAATATCTTAAAACAAAAGCCAAGACTACATATTTGGGAATTTATGTGTTTATAGTGCTTAAAGAATCGAAACAACGACCCAAAACCGAGCCAATATTTAAGCAGACATGTTGTTGACCTATGTTTCGTCGCACGTATAAACAAACTTGATCGCACGTTTGTAAAAGCAGGTCACAGGCTCATACTTACCGTGCAGTGATTGTAGATGCTTTCTACCCAGCCAAAATGATCTATAAGACGGTAGGCAGAAGCTAGCTTGCAGCGAAGAATACGTTCGCTTTTTGTATAATTCAGCGTGTCTGTTCCCCGTATATCATTGATGGGATGCACAGCAGAGATGCCCGGACTAGCGCCGTAATAATTGCTCGTAGGAACGAGAAAATCTTGATATGTTCTCACTGAAGCGAGTTCTTCGCTTTCGTCGCCATGTTTTCTCACAGTATCTTCCAATTCGTGTCGAAGATACTCGTCCTGTAAGACCAAAGACACTCGCTGTCGAAGCTTCAAGCCACGAACGTCGCGTTGGATATCTTCCGGACGACGTACACTTCGCCTACCCATGGCCGGTTCTGAGTATCGTCTGGCCTTCATTTCGGTCAAGCTTTGTCCACCGGTTCTTGTAGGCTCAGGCATTCTTTCTTTCGCTTTTAAACAGCTCGAAAACAGCGAGTAAAAGTGTTTCGACAAGTGAAGCTCACCGTTTCCAACGCCCCACAAACAGTTCTGTGCAAATTAGAATGCGTTGTCTTCGATGCGCATGAGCGGTTTTTACTGCGGTTTTCAACTCCTGCAACGTGATTGGTTAATTTCGATGACGGTCAAGCTTCCTAGATTTCTATCTTCGAACGTGAATGTTTTTGCAAATTAATATACCAAATTGTGTGAAATGTACCCATAATTTTAGACTTCTTTAGTGGCCAAATTCGGTTACAAGGCCAAATTCGGTTACAAGGCCAAATTTTATAATTTAAAATCCTTTCATAGCCAAGTCACCCACCAGGTCGGCGCTTAACTTCCGGCTTCTACACTCTTGTGCAGCTGAGGCTCCATGGTAATTTGGGATGTCAGATTTTTCTAGTACGGTTAGCGCACTGCCAAAGCCGGTTCTAAAGGTCGAGGGTTAACCCGTTCTATTAACCCGAGTTTCAGGGTTTAGGCCCAGGTTTGTCTGATCGCAGGTTACCCTTCCACCTGCCTCCTCCGACATACGTTTAATCTGGTGTTAAAAACTTATCGTTTACCATAGTTTATTCATGAGTTCATAAAAAGTTAGCTTATTTATTCTGAGTTAATATATTCGCGGAGTAGCCCTTCTTATTCTGTGACTTCGCCTTCAACTGTAAGAGACGTCTGCATACGAGGTAGACTTGCTTCAAGGGGTTTTATTGAGGATTGGGGAGTTATAAAGGGCGCACGAGAATGCGGGCGGGAGGAAATGAAAGCGGGCAGCGGGCGGGCGGTGAGAAAATTGGTGTCTCTAGCTCTCCCAATTTTCCCGCCTCCCCCCTTAATTTCCTCCCGCCCGCATTTTCTTCGTGTTTACAACTCCCCAATAAAAACCCCTTTAAGAGACAGACTTGGAGCAAGTCTACATACGAGGCAGCCCTTCCACATTATGTGGTGCGCTAGTAAGCCTTCCACACATTACGTTTGAGCGGCGTCCTTGGCAATTCTGCTCTCAGATGCAAGAAAATATTGTTAGCGCCCCCCCCCCCCTCTATCTTCACCTTTACCCTAACATCAGCTGCATCAATTGATGCGACATCACGATCACATTTAGTAGGAGTTTCACACTATTCTTATTGCGGTTTTATGATTTGGGTAAATATGTGTAAATTATGTGCGCAAATGGTATACTCCATTCATATAAGTGTCCTGTTCTTTATAGACTACAGCTTAATAAGGTTTGTTGAAAATAGCGTAATAGTTCATAGTTTGTGATCGCAACACGAAAACAGAAATGTCAAATATTATGAAATTCACTAGTCATATGAAATCTTAAAATGCGCAGTTTGGTAAACAACTGACGCAGGGCTTGAAATGTGATGAGTGCAGTCCGAATTTACATCTCATCTCCAAATTAACATGTTTTTTCATGTCCAAGAAGTTCATTAAAAAATTAACTCAGTGTAAGCATTGAATCAGAGTATATAATATTTATCCAGGTTTCAATTGTCGTCATGTAACCAAAATAGATCGAGCCACTGGTGCGTCATACTCCTCCATGGTAAAGGCCCGTTCCAAGCGAAGCGGCCAACATGTTGGTTCAACATCATGTTGGACGATGTTGGTCTCGTTTGAACGGGTCTTAACAAACTGCGCGTTGGGCATATGTGGAGCATCTGGGGCCGTTGTATATTATAAATGCTAGATATAGATACTCTTAATGGCTCCACTGCGGGCAAGCTGGAAAATTGCTAAACCGCGGTGGAAATCGAACTGGCGACCTTTGACCTGCTAGTCCAACAGCCTGTTCACGCAATAAGCGATCATCAAATTGCGAGTGAAACAGGCAGCAGTGGATACCTGCAGGTAAGCGAAAACTATATTTGCTCTATGTATATACCGAGCACTCTTTGGCATTTCGTGAACCAAAACTTTTTTATGTCTGAAGAAGTTTTCAACCCACATATATAGGAAGAAATGTTCAAGTTATATATATGAATATATATATAATATACATATGTTTAGATATATATTATATATATTATATAGAGGAAGAAATGTATATATATATATATATATATGACGGTATTTAGTGTTTGTTTCACGAAATTAATAATATCCAGATTGTGTATAATCTGGATATTATTAATTTCGTGAAACAAACACTAAATACCGTCATATATTTGCACGCTTCGGCTTGTGCACTCTGTATATGTGTGTACAAAACTAACTGCGGGAAAAGGGTGTAAGCCTGTTAGATCGTAACTAGACATCCCGACCTTTGAGAATCGGATGAGTGCACTGATGGTATATTATTATTTACATTTATGCTTTATTTTAGGGATAACTAGAAGCTTTTCTAGTAGATCGCAGTTGAGTGAAACATACACTTAAAAATACCATATTATATATATATATATATAGAGGAAGAAATGTTCTTCGAGTCAATTATTCCAAACCGCGTAAGCAGAATTAATTAGTAAGTAATTCACTCGAAGAACATTTCTTCCTATCAGTATCATATTATCGAGTGAACTTATCACATTTCATATATATATATATATATATATAGTCAAATCTGCAGACATGCATGTTTCGCCGTTCAACGGCTCGTCAGTGCAGCTTGTAACGCAGTCTAGATGCGAGTGACTTCGTATTTATACACCATACTCTTGCCCTCACCAAGCGCATGTGGTACAATACTCAGACACATGCGCATCCAGACATGCGTATATATATATATATATATATATATATATATATATATAATATGTTATAATTTATTCATAAAATTAAGCCGTCGCTACACGGTGTTTCACGCCTAACTTTATAAGCGAGGCGATCTTCAGGCGACGTACTGAAGATCGCCTCGCTTATAAAGTTAGGCGTGAAACACCGTGTAGCGACGGCTTAATTTTATGAATAAATTATAACATATTATATTTTTGCTCTACTGTGTCTTTGAATGGTATTGAGCACTCTTTTTTTCTACTACAAACAAATCAAATTTCAATTTATATATATATATATATATATATATATATATATATATATATATATATAACATTTCATATATATATATATATACAAACCGCACAAGAGGTCTTTATCTGATTTAAAACATCGAGGCGCAGTTAGATCTGATAAAGGCCGAACTGCAAGGTTTGTATATGACTTCTAAAATGACTCGTTTTGTACGCTCACTGGCGTTGGAATTTTGAAGATTGATGTTATCTACGCTGTAAAAATTGAAGGAGAAAATTTGAGCAAGTCTATATCAAATATATAGATCCGCTACGGGTCATGAGTTTCCTTTGTATTTTGCTTATGAATAATTAATGAATTTTATATATATAGGGATTCAAATAAGAAAGTGAAGACTCATGGCTCTAGTCCGCGCAAGGCCAAAGACTACAATAACCTGCGAGGGTTGAACACGATACTGAACCTTGGAATTAATAGAATTTATTATTTCGAGTCCTATATAATTTTCCTATATATAGTAGGACTTGATCAATTACAAGGTTTGCATCAAAATTAATTCACCATCCTCGTACAGGTTTTGAAGACCAACACATGCATGGATGGTCGTAATTAGAAAAACATGGTGGCCAATTTCGGTAATGAATTATTGACAATGAGATATGCCAATCAAGATACGACATTCCCCACTGTCTGTGCGTCTAGATCTTTAATGCAACTGCAAGTTAGTAATTCAATGAAATAACAAAAACATATTAAATAAACTATAATTGTTTTAGGTCATCTCCGCTTTATTTCTTTTCAGAATCTTTGTCCATAGGTTCATCCTTCTTCTTGGCATCTAATGAAGAGAAAAACAAGTACTTAATACTAATGACGCGTGCTCACATAACTGCGCATGCTCAGTTATACAAATTTGGTATGTTAGGGTAGACTTGCTACAAGTCGACTCGCATAATAGGGACCTTAAGATCTACGACGACGCGGCAGTCGACAATGCCATATAAATATGTGAATATAAAGAGACCGTGATTGAACAACGTTCTTGTTTTAGCTCACAGCTTTTTATTCATGACTTTTAAAACGTTTCAACTGCAGTTATCGACTACAATGCAGGCTGTAAAAACAAACGTGAAATGCAGCTATTCATCCTTCTGACTTGCCGTCGTCCTGAGGACGTAAAAATGCTCTAGTTGGCGTCGTTAACAAGACAGACACGACGTCGAGAATTCTCTTGGGACTACAAGTTTTTCCATTGCTTTATTACAAGCGAAAAACTTCATTGTTAGAAGGGCCGCGTCGTCGACGTTGTAGATCTTAAGCTCCCTATATTGACTGGGTTAATACGGACTGAGTTTACTGGGTTAATCTAATGTTAGGGTAAAGTGGGGTGAAGATATCATGCAAACAAATATTGCCCATATAATACTAGCAAATCTGAGAAAACGTAAAAAGTAGTGCAGGCGTCAGACACAGAATAGATATGTGCAGAAGATCAACTTAGCAAAAAAGCGTAACTGACCGCCATGTTTTAGTCAGTGCGCTAACGAGAGGCATTCACCCCCCTCGCCTCGAGCTCAAACTTCCCCTATGTTTGTACGATAAAATATAAAGCCGTTACCAGATTTGCTCGAGTTTTGTTGTGTCGCCTGTCCAATAGCAGCCTTGACAGCCTCGCTATCCGGATCAACATTCGGTAGTGAACCCAATACAGAGTGGAGAAACTCGGGATCTGCCATCTCTTCACTGAAATCCTGAATGTCTGCTTCCTACGTGGAAATAATAATAATAATAAAAGCATTTATTTAAACACGATAATAATTTTACAGCATAGCTGATGTGGTCGTGTGTAAATAACTATAAATTACTAATATTACTATATTATAACGTATAGTATACTATAACGAAATAATTATTCATATATATACTTTATACTTTTCACATTATTTGGACATTTACAGTTACATATCAGGAATTACTTAAATCTAAAATTATGATAAATCTAATGAGAAACTTTCATCAATAATTATATGACATATAATCCATTTGCAACATTATTTGCATCATGCAGAAGTCAACCAACACAACGTAAAATTGTGTCATCCTAATTGGAAATCCATGTATATAATATTATTTTATATTTTTTGTACACACATTGTATGTGAGAGATCTTGAATGACTATTTTTGAAATTGTATTTGCTTATATTTGGGGATAATTTCATATATTTCCATATAATTGCAATCATTTATTGCAACGTAATTTTTTAACAGATTTCTTAAATTTTTAAAAAACGTTTTAAAACGTTAAATAAAAACACAGAAAGCCTTCAAGAGACCTGTGGAATTTTGATATGAGTTGCACTAAGTTTGTTGCTCGCACTATTTTGCCTTTAGGCTTTACCAAAACAATAAGCACAGTATTGTATCTAAAGTTGAGTTATTGACAGTTCAATACTGCTAAAGTTGTGTCTAGACTAATATGTACAGACTGTAAACTGTTTTGTTTCTGCAGGTTGGAATGGTTAGGGTTAATAATACTTTATCAAATTAGATAAGCATGCAATGGGTACACTGTTGAGTCACTTGAACAAGGAGCCAAGCCCAAGGGTATACTTTCTATCTGTTAAACTGTATAATTCATTTTGCGTTTTCAATTTGAATATTGCTAGCTTTTAAATTTTTCTTTTGTTTGAAAATTTTTTTTTTGTTTCTGTTGACATAAAGAATATTCTGGGACCAATCCATGTCCGCTATCTTTTCCAACCATGGTAAATCCTTCAAACAACTCCTTGAATTTGTTCTAGTATTTCACTGACTTCCACAAAAAAACACAAATAAAAGAACTCACCATGCTTGTACGTGTCAGGTCAGTATCCATGGGTGTAGTTTCTCTTGAAGAGTCCACGTTCGGTGTTTCAGCTTCACTTGCCGTCTCATCTCCTTGGAGGGACATTTTGATTGCGTACGCAATCTGGTCTACCTCGGACATCATGCTATAGAGATGGCCAGCAGAGCATGTATTTCAATTTACGTGTATGAATACGATTAATAGAATGTTGTCGTGAAGACTGTATTTTTAGTGCAAGAGTATGGATTATTCGTATTTCAAAGCAATAAGTGTATACGTGTATAATATTTACGAGTGTCTCAAGCAGGCATTCCAAAATGCCAGTGGTCAGAACGCTAGTCGATCACACAATATAGAAATCCTGGGTTCGATTCCAGGAATTTCTGAAAGCCGCTTTGAGTGGTAGCTGAATAACTGTGTAACTGAGGTATAAAAATACTTTTACAACCATGAAAGCATTGGTTGGCTATAAACTATGCAAATTTTCAGGCATTTTCAGGGGGGGGGGTTATATGAGTGGGGGGGGGGGGTTATTTATTTTTCGGTAAAATGATCTGATAATTTTGTTCAGAAAATGCAATAAATTTGTTTTTATCAAAACACTTGTGTTTTCGTGTAAATAAGTGTGGGGGGGGGGGGGGGTTATTAGAAAGGGGAGGGCTTAATAAATTTCTTCATTTAAAAAGGGGCTTATTAGAGAGATTACGGTATTCCTTAGCCTACGCCGTAGGTATTCCTACAATGCTTGGGATAACAAGAAATTCTCTTATTTCAGTTGTATAGATTCCTAACGCTCAACAGTATTGTTAGTCTTACCTGACATCATCAGGAAATGGTGTTGAACCAACAGACGTGTCAGAGACAGCTCCAGACATTCTTAAAGCTTGTTGTAATAAAGCTTCTTCGCTGTCAGGTATTTCTTCAGATGGAGCTGTGTCTTGTCCATCTGTATTCTTGTTTTCCTCCTCTTGACGTTGACGTTGCTCCTCCAGAGACACTCGAATGGCCTAAAAATGTACATCACCACAGCACTCGTAGATAAACATATAAACTGAAGCATTGGGTTTATCCTATGTTCGTAGGCTGGTTAACCGGAGTAGTGAAAAACCTAAGGCTAATAATATGAAGCTTACCAGTGCTAGCTCCGGATCACTTGAGGGATCAAAGAGGCCATCACTTGAGGCAGGAACAGCACCTTCCTCGCTAGCAAGAATGGCAGATGAAATAAGAGCATCTGCTAGAATAGGACCAGGTGGTACTGTCACCAGATGACTGGATGTACCATCCTTACCATTCACTGTGTTGATGAAAGTTGTTAAACTGGCTGTGTTTGTTTCCTACAAGTGAAAAGAGTGAGCAACCTCGTACACTGCAAGGTTTTATTTCCGCTCCTGTTGCTCTCCAAATATAAGTCATCAGTCTTCGTTCGTAAGCATATTTGATGGTCTATACTGTACATGAAGCTGCTTGTGCTGTGCTTGGTAGCCTTATAGATATCCTTAGGGTAACAGAGTCACCTTGCGGGTGGCGAGTATGAGTAAATTACTCACAATTTTGTCCCAAAACTGAAGCTGTAATCTTGACCCGATCACTAGAATTTGTCTTTAGTTTTGGCATTGGCTCAATGACTCCCTTTAAGAACATGTACTACGTCAGAGGTGGAAAAAGTTTCTGGGAACCTGGGTTTCAGACTCAAAATTAATAATTAATGAGGTTCAATAATCTTTGATTGATTTTGACATTGGACTGATTGGAGTGTTGTTTCTTGATATTTAGTGGTGTCCAATTTGATTATGTATCAAAATGCATTAAAATTACTAGTCTGGACTAGAGCATACTCTAGTTTTGTTATTGCTCATCAGTTAATTATTAACTTTAGAAATTTCTGTGACAAATTTTCTGCAAAAGTTCAGATCCAAAAATATTTCTGGGAACTAGATTCCCAGGATCCGATACTTTTTCCACCTCTGTTAACTACGCACCAGCACAATAGTTTATCTAGGCTCAACATGGCAGAGAAAAACAGCTAATAGTTGAAATGTACAAGCACAATTTAAAACAGCACCTCTTCTCCAAAGTTGACTATATCAACATTGACCTTTTCTTTTTTCAATCTTTTTGCTAATTTAACAAGCTGTAAACGATATAAGTCATAGACATCATGTCAAGTGCTAATAATACCAGATACAAAATGTTTGAAGGGGAAACATACAAAATGATTTTACTAGCCTAAAATACCTGGAAGTTCATAATAGAATCTTCTGAACTCAAAACAACTTAGAATGGTTATATTTGGTTATATCTACTTCCAAAAAAATAACCACTAAACTAAAAAGGCTGAAATGGTACCTTTAATAAACATGTAACACCTAGAATATTACCTTTAGTTAGCAATTTTCATTTAACTTTGAAAGAACTGGAACCAGTGGCAGACACTAGGGGGGGGGGCGGTTGCCCCCCCCCCCAATAATTTCTCAACACCTTTGGAGTTTGGATGATAGCTGATTAACTGTGTAACAGATGTATCAATGATTTTACAACCACGAAAGCCTTAATAGGCTATAATTTAAGTAAATTCAGCAACAAAAGGGTGGTTATATGTAATGCTGGCAACCTAAGTTCGCACCCCCAATATTTCGCGAAGTGTCCGCCACCGACTGGAACCCTCATAGAAAATGATATTACTCCAAATGGCCTGGATTTTGTGCAGGACAAGTCTCAATAAGTTTTAATATTTAAATAATTGTTTTAAAATATGACTAATCTGATTATTAACTAAGTACTTTGCAAAATCAGACATTTCCTTCTTTGGGCAAAAGATTCTGATATTTTTTATTCCTAATCTAATCGACAAGGTGTAACAATACAGCTCAGAGACTGAACAACACCAAATACAGTGGACTTATATATTATGTACCTCCTTTTCATCATTAGCTAAAGGACTTCCAACAAATGCTACAATTCTCATTCTGTGATTTTTGCTCTGTCGGTGCTTCAATGCAAGCTGAAAATGTGAGAAAATGTTATGAAAAAATTTCATTGATCACAATTGAAAAAAAATATAATAGATATAATATAATAACTGTACAAACTATGGTATGGATCTCATATAAGTGCTAGTGTCTGGTGTCTCAGGCCATCCCAGGAAGAAAAGGGTAGCTACTAGGGGTGCAATGTTAACCCATTAACTGGCAGTACTCTACTACTGATGAGTAAAATCGTCTGGCATTAGACAGAGTAAAATACTAAAGTAGCGCGCATTGCCTTAATAGGTTAACAAGAGACACTGGCAGACAGTTTTGTTAATTTAATTCCTGCCTCTTGCAAGGCCTTTCCTAACAGGATGCAACTAACATTTGCAAAGTCATTGCTAAGTTATATTGCTAGGTCATCTACATTTCCTGTCTTCCTTACACACCTAGTGTTCTTTTTAATAGCATACTCAGCAGTAATGCCCAGCTACCTTGATTCAGTACGTTTTTTGCTTTTGTAGCTTTTCCACCCTAAAGCCTTATTTGGTTTAGTTTGTGATGGTAAACTCCCTAACTGCTACTATAAATTAGGCACATTGAACCATATACAGTACAGAGTGTATAGAAAATAAGGTATTTCAACTTTAGCATGCTGTCATGCGTTCATTATTTAGGTTATAGATTTACTTTTTCATACCAACAAAGATCAATCATTCAGCTGTCAAATGATACCTTTTTGTATTATTGCGATCAAAAATGGCCAAATCAGGCCTTAAAATATCGGTCGGTCACGGACATTGTCTGAACCCATTACTTATTTCTGAGCCAAACTGAACTCAAGGTCGTCGGACATCATCATACATATGTCCGACCCAAACTCAAAGTCATCGGACATTTTGTCAGACGACTATACCAACCGATATTTTAAGGCCTGCAAATACGATAGTGTTACAACCCTGTATTGTCTGTCGTTCATGCACTAAACCAATCACATGACCTCAATATCTCAAAACAATAACATATTTTGGGGGTGTTCCCCCCTATAGGCAAACCATGTTTCTTATTAAATGTGCTTGAACCGAGATAGCCAGTTGCTTACAGTACAAGATCTAACTTCAAGTTAGTGCAGAAGCGCATATTATTCATTGTGTTATGTTTACCTCAAGTCTCGGATAACATTAGGTAATTATGATCTATATAGTGCTGTATATTAATATTTAGATAATGCACAGCTATTTGTGTGCTATACATATATCACTATGAATATGAAAAATACAGATTTAGAAGTACATAGCATGTTTAAAATTGAAGGAAGCAGGGCTCAAGATTTGAATTTTTTACCAGTATCCAAGTGGATACTAGCACCTTAAAATCTGGTATCCCTCCTTGAAATTCAGTATCCCAGATTTGGATGGTAGGTATTCAGATTAGCAGTATCCAAACAAGGTAAAATATCAAAAAATAAGTGCCGGACAGGTGCTTGTAATGGTATAACAATGATCTCCCGAAATATGTATTTTAAAACCAATTATTTGAAGTTACAAGTACAATTATATAAGTTGAAATACTCTTATAAGAGTATGTCACTTATAAGTGACAATTGTGAAACACTCTCAACTGAAAGGTTAATAACACTAGTGATAAGATGATTTGTTCAAATGTGCATGCCTTGTTGACGTTGTTGTGTTTGGGCATAGGTGTGGATTACTGAAGATGAAGTATGTTGTCTCTCGTCACCTCATTTAGCTGTTGAAGTTGGTTGTCTCCCTTGTTGATTGTCTCGCTTGTTGATTGTCTCGCTTGTTGATTGTCTCGCTGTTTTTGTATTAAATATCTCCAATTTTTTTTTAAATCTGCTGTAAACATTGCTTGAGCACATGCTTTTTATACAGGCAGTATGTATAATTATATGTTTGGAATTAATCTCGTGCCGAGATCCATTCCCACATTCGCGTGACAAACAACGAACAAAATACACCGAATGAGAAACAAAGCGCTAAAACAGAGCTATTTTGTTGAACATTCGCCACAATGTACAGACTTCGGAGTTTTGGATCTGGTATCCTGTGGATATCGGGATACTGCAAATCTTGAGCCCTGAGGAAGTAGTTGACAGTAAACAGGCTGCAGTTCTGGCAGTGTTTCAATAAAAGGCGGTTACCAGCAGTTTACCACCGCCTATTAGGCAATTCACAGCCTCCAATTTCTTTGTTTGTTTGCAAAATCTATTTTAATTTGTCTTTCATCTGGAAATGGTGAGCACAGATGCCTATTTTTGATATTCAGCCTGCTATTACAATAATTATTGAAAACCCTGGTTCTGGTGACCGCTTGCATATTTTGAAAGCCATGAAAATGTTGTCTAACTTGCCTAATCTAGCACGAGAAGCAACCGTTTTGTGGCTATGTACTACTTACATGTGCGACCCTAATGCCTGTGACAATATTGATAGCACCATTTGGTTTAACACTGTGCAATGTAGATAAAACTTTGCCAACATCCGTTGTTAATGTCACCAACACCTCAAGACTGGAAAATATATGAAAATATCTATTATATGAAAAGTGGTCCACAGTCCCCCCAATCAATTAAAAATACAAGCCCCACTTTATTGAACTGTATTGTTTGTTACATCCCATAACCTTGATTCGTGAATTGGACTACCGTATTTACACTCGATTGAGTGCCACCCCCGATTGAGCGCCGCCCCCGAATGAGCGCCGCATTTGAGATCAAATTTTTTTTAAAGAGCGCCGACCCCGAATGATCGCCGCACTAAACAGTGTAAAAACTTTCCGCCGTCAAAATGGGGACATCGGGGACAAGTTAGTCAGCAACAGCAAGATCCCGGCTGTTAGAGAAACTTCTAGTTTTCCCGGGTGATTGTTTACATGACACAACCGGGTAACTTGCCCTGGCGATATCCCAGCAGAAAGAGGCAGGACCTCGCCTAGGCAAGATAAATATATTCCCATGTAAACACATTTCCTGCGTAACTCGCCAACAGAGCATGCAAGTTTCCTTTGTTTTCCTACTTTGATAAATAACATAGCCCAATCTAGCCCTCAAAAGTGTATAAAAGAGGCATAATTACAATGTATTCAGCAGTCAAATACATGGTAACTCGGTTCCATATAAACAGGTTGTTTCTTTGTCCCAGGATGGCGAGTAACTTGGCATGGCGAGTACTAACTTGTCCTGGCGAGTAACTTGCCTTGGCGGGTAACTCGCCCCCATATAAACAGGCCCTTAGTATCCACGGTTTCTGATATCTCAAGACGGGGGGGAGCCCTTAGAAAACATTTACATATAAATACAATTTCTACTATATATTAAAACATTATGTTGAAACCATAGACAACACTCCCTTCCTAGTTTCATATTTACCTTGCAAGAGTCATCAATCCAACACTATTCTCGGGATTTTGACGAGCTTTTGAGCGACAAACTAAGTTCACAGCATCTTGTTGTGCTTGAATTCGCGTCGGCAAAAAATCGCCATTTCTCATATACTCGCTGTTGTCCACGCTGAAAATTGAGTTGGGAAGTAGTTTAGATACTAAGGAATACACAAAATGGTTAAATTCTAAAATAAATGGTTAAAAACCTACCAAATTAAGGTCGATTCTAACACCATTCTCTCTTTTTATTATATCTTTTTTCTCATTCCCAGGTCCCTAGTTCTGACGTCATCAATCGCAATATAACTGATCTTTATAGTAGAACTGGATAAAACTGGATAAAGTTATTGACATGAATCTATTTTGTTTCAATTATTTAATTTGAAGTTACAATCAGATACTTTTAAACTTCTATACATATTAATTAAGCCGACTGTATCATTTTATTGAGTACAATATAATTTACAGGGGTTTTGTGTTCTTCATTCAAAATGCTGGAATAAGTGAATTCTAAAAAGTAGAACACGATTCAACTCTTGAAAACGTTTGATGCAACTAGTCTCGCAATAATTTTGGCCATTTAGACATAAATTCGGTCATTCAGACATCCAATATTGATTTTATACACAATTTCAAAATTTTGCTTAATAAACATCTAAACTCGACTCAGTCTCCCAATTCGCGCGGCCATAATAAATGGACAAGGAAGTGAAGAAATGATATTTTTGTCAATATTTTTGTCTGTTTACAAAAATACCAAGCTTACCAAAAACCATAACGTCGACGGCAACTAACAAAGACAAATTAACCGTTTAATAGTCGTTATTATTGCGGCGTGTTCTTTGCCATGTTTTAAATTCCCAAAGGTATGTTTTTGCATTATTGTATTATCTATACGCTTTCCGATTTCAAATCCCACATACCTATACCGAATATTATTGTTTAACAATAATTTTAAATATATAGTCGGCTGACCCTTCCTTGGGTCGGGCAATTTAAATGAATGCAAGTTTTATTGGTGTATTACACTGTTATAAAAGTATTAAGATGGTATCAAACTTGAGTTGTTATCTTCGCTATTTATACTGAAAACTATTTCACTTTTCATTTGAATTGATGCATAAATTTTGTTTCGCCAACGACAAATCGAGGTTGATTTAGAAATGAAAGCACAACTGTTCGGAGACTGTAGTCAGTAAATATGGGTAAATGGCACAGATTAATATGAAGAAATGAGACATACAAATTGCATATTATTTTCTTATTAAATGATTAATTTGTTTGGCCCCCGCTGATAGCAGACGCAAATATCGAGATTAGGTTGAGTATGTATTGTTTGACATATACGAGACAAGAATTCTTCAGTTTTAAGATGCTCATTGTGATCTGAACATGTTCACTTCCTGGTGGATGGAATTTAAATATAAATATACAAAAGCTCAACTACATCTCTTTATATTAGATTTATTTGCCACCAAATAAATACAAGACAACTACATAAAATGGGCCATCCATTTAACCCATTAACTGGCAGTACCCTACCACTGAAGAGTAAATGGGTTAATACACTCCCCTCCTGTAGACGAGAATTTCTGAGGGGGTTCGTAAAAGCCATCTCTGAGGGGTTGTGTGTGTTGGCATCCTTCCATCTTTGCTTTTTTCTTCATCTTTTTTTCATCATCCTTTGATCTTTTTTCATCATCTTTGTGTCAGCACTTTGATCCTTTTTCTTGGGGGTTAAAATTTTACTGATCTTGTCCATAGGGGCTGGGGGGAGGGGGTGTGGCTTCCTAATGGCATGGCCCAATTATAAAAAGAATTATAAAACAAATGTTTTATTTCTCACTTAGTTATAACTGTCAGTTGACCATCATCTGCTGTATTATTGTCTGTAATAGTGCAATCCACACCTATTTAATACCTTTGCAAAAGCTTTGACTACCTGTCTACGGTACAACTACCAGTACATATTATAAGATTCCTCCATTGTGTAACAGTCATGCCATATTTTGCTGTCATCAACAAGCAGGCAGTGACGACAGCAAAACATGGCATGTTTGCGGACAACTTTCGTACTCATATGTTCCGACATGTATTGTGTCCCGACTTTTTTTGTATCGACTCGTATTTTTTGTGCCGACTCAAATCTCGCTTCTCTAAATATATTTTGCTAGTCACAATTTTATCAAGGGGGGCCGAGAATTTCGCCAGAGGGGGCCCGGCCCCCCCCTCTAGCTACGTCTCTGTGTCCGACCTTTGTACGACGGACATTGTGCCTCGACTTAAATTCAACTTCAGTTCTTAAGGAAAATAAGAGAATGATGATTGGTGTAAATTGGTGTACTATAATGCAAATTATAGTTATCCATCAACATATGCGTACTGCAATCATTTGCTGCAAATTTTGTTATTATGTGAACCAAAGCTAGATCGAATTTTATTCAGGGCAACCATTTTTCATGTCCTACTTGCCCTGATCGCAAGTGGTCAAAAAAGTTAAGTTACACCACTGATTTGACCAGGGCTTAAGACTAGTAAGCAGATTTCAGTATACATTCCCAATATATATTGACAACTTTCAGTCTAGATTGCAATGTTGACCTTTTTCAGTATACATAGGCAGCCTGCAAGGCAGGCAATTCAGGTTCGGTATGCATTGCGGTGATAACATGTTGTGTCAAAGTGAGGCTGGTTGGTAAAACAATAAAATGAAATTTAACAGGTCGTTTACCTTACTTCATTAAATTTCATTATGTAGACAGGAAGTTCCCTCAAACTCACGAGCAATGGAGGACCCGGTGCGACAACCATATTTCTATGGCAGAATATCTCGAGAAGAAGCGGAGAGGTATCTACAACAAAGCGGAGTGGAGGATGGCAAGTTCTTGTTACGCAAACGTCCAACAGAATCACAAAGCTTTGCCCTTTCCTTGTGCCACAAACGCGGAGTTATCCACTATCATATCCAACACCACCAGGATGGAAAGTTCGGCATTGAAGATGGCCCCCGTTTTATAAGCCCTATCGAGCTCATTGATTACCACCGCGCTAACCAAGGTGGCCTTCTCACCAACTTAACCAAACCCTGTAACCGCCCCGCAGGAGTCGAACCGAAGGTGTACACGAATGTTAACTACAGCGAGGTGGAAGCTGCTACCACTGCCGCCATGAGTCAACTCGGTATTGGTGATCGATCATCTCTTGGTAAAAACCACATTCCATTTGAGAAGATGTTAGGTATGTTACTCCACGCTAAGCAAGCATGGTTCCATGGCGTTATCTCCCGCGATGAAGTTGAGAAGCGACTTAGGAAATGTGGCTGCAAAAACGGACAGTTCATGGTGAGAGAACGCGAGAAAATCAAAGGAACTTATGCGATTGGTCTCTGTCACGATGGTTCTGTGTATCATTATCTCCTCAATGCCGACAGTACAGGCAAGCTCTCGATTCCATCCGGTCCGAAGTTTTTAAATCTCATGGAGTGTGTCGAGTATTATCTCAACCGATCCGACGGCCTCGTTTGCAAGCTTTCAAAACCGTGTCCAATCAGCCAGTTTAACAAGAAGGCACTACTCTCCGTACCCCCGGGTGCCGCTGGTGCATCCGCACCGCGGACTGACGTCATCTACGATACGGTTGCCATGAAGAAGTCGCCTGTTTACCTCAATGCGTTCAAAGATATCAAAGCTCTTGATTTCAGCAGGTTGACATTAGAGAACAAACTTGGCCAGGGAAATTTCGGTTCTGTCTTGAAAGGAGCGTACACGCTTACGAATGGAACGAAAATCGAAGTCGCTGTCAAGCAGCTCAAGACCGACGCCGCTGCGCAGAAATCGGAAATCGAACACGAAGCGCGAATTATGTTAAAATTGGATCATCCACACATAGTTCGAATGATTGGTATGTGCCAGCAAGCAACCATGATGTTGGTGATGGAGTTGGCGATCAATGGTCCGCTCCATAAGTATCTTCGTAAGCACAAGGAGGTGACCATCCGTCAGATCCTCGTCATGTTGCTTCAAGTTTCGGAGGGTATGGAGTATCTGGATAGCAAGCATTTCGTACATCGAGATTTAGCTGCGCGGAATGTGCTCGTGGTCGATGTGAATTTTGTCAAGATCAGCGATTTCGGCATGTCTCGTGCGATGGGTGTGGGGAACAACTATTATAAGGCGGAGGCCGCGGGGAAGTGGCCGCTAAAGTGGTATGCTCCGGAGTGTATATACTTCTACAAGTTCACAATGAAAAGCGATATTTGGTCGTACGGGATAACCCTATGGGAGGCGCTCACATATGGCGGTAAACCATACGACGGCTTACATGGTCAAGAAGTGATTCAGTATTTGGAGAACGAGGAGAGGTTGACATGTCCTCTACACTGCCCAGAGAGTGTTTATAGCCTCATGCGTGCGTGTTGGGAGTTTGCACCGGAACATCGACCTCAGTTTTCACTGGTGAAGGAAACTTTGTCTGACATTATTTTACACTTCATGCAATAGGACTCTTGATATGAAAAATAAAGCCTGGCTCACACGTTTGTAGTATATAGGCACAAGCATAATGAAAGACAAAACAAAGCATTAGCGCAAGCCTCGAAGGATAAACATAATAATAATAATCTTTAGACATAACATTACAATAGAAAGGAGAAAAGTTTACAATATGATGATCACGTGTAATAACCACATAAGGCTAATCTAAACAGGTGACCAACTAGAAGAATATCTTAATACACAACCCTTTGGCTTTCTATTGTGTTCCTGGCTATGCTTATCTCACTCGTGTGAAACAGACTATAGACAGACCTATGAATCGAAGACAGTTTTATTCTTATACCATTTATAAGGGAATAAATATATCATTGCATCGTTCCGTAAATAGTTGCACGATTTCTATTCCAATAAGTAAACGTCTTTTCGGAGCACGGAAATGAAAATCTACAAAATGGTATCATGCAATGCTTCCCGTTAATAAGACGATAAACACAAGTCTCTGCTACAGTGTACTACTTAATTCATATGCACTTACACATATATGTAATACAAAACATGCGATGGACCAACCTGGCAATGGACGTCTAAGACTTATAGTAATAAATATCATTAAGTATATAATTTTAATAAGTATAAAACTTGCCTTTTGTAGCTTATGAATGTAAGCGAAACATTTTCGAATTGATGTGAGTGTTGCATGATACCTCTAATATAGTTTTGAAAGGACAATATTTTTTATATAAAGTAGTTTTTCTTAGCATTTAAATTCAATTTATTGTGTATATACAGTAATCACAATAATTGTAACTAATTTTCAAATTCACAACCAATGTGTTGACTCTACAGTATTAGTTCTATTTTTGTCCGATTAATCGTCTAAATTCCCATTGGTATATTTAAGTTTTATACACAAAAAACCTGATTAATACTACAAGTATTATGATTGGTTGTCTGGGAAATACAGAGTAAACAAACCAATCATATGCAAGAGAGATACTCTAGTCCCAGAGTGTCGTTAGCTCGGATTCTTGTCCACCATGATTCTTGTCCATCGTAAGTTCCTTGATATTTAGATCTTCTTTCACACAGCCTGTCCATCTCTTCTTCGGTCCCCCCTTTCTCTGTTCCCCTTCAGCTACACGTCCTGGCCACCATCTCTTCTTATTACGTTTCCATATAATTTCAATCTTCTTTTCCTCACCTTCGCAATGTCTACCACCTCATACCTACTTCTGATTTCTTCATTCCATAATGTCTCTGATTGGCTCTCCTCTATTTCTTATTACATGTCCATACAATACCAGCCTTGCTTCTCTCACCCTCTCTGCAATGTCTACCACCCCACATCTTCTTTTGATCTCTTCATTCCATAATGTCTCTGACTGGCTCGCCTTCAGCTCTTCATATTACGTATCCATACCATCCCAGCCTTGCTTCTCTCACCTTCTCTGTAATGTCTATTACCCCACAACTTCTTCTGATCTCTTCATTCCATAATGTCTCTGACTGGCTCGCCTTCAGCTCTTCATATTACCTATCCATACCATCCCAGCCTTGCTTCTCTCACCTTCTCTGTAATGTCTATTACCCCACAACTTCTTCTGATCTCTTCATTCCATAATGTCTCTGACTGGCTCGCCTTCAGCTCTTCATATTACCTATCCATACCATCTCAGCCTTGCTTTCCTCGCCCTCTCTGCAATGTCTACCACCCCACATCTTCTTTTGATCTCTTCATTCCATAATGTCTCTGACCGGCACTCCTTCAGCTCTTCATATTACGTATCCATACCATCTCAGCCTTGCTTCTCTCACCTTCTCTGTAATGTCTATTACCCCACATCTTCCTCTGATCTCTTCATTCCATAATGTCTCTGACTGGCTCGCCTTCAGCTCTTCATATTACGTATCCATACCATCCCAGCCTTGCTTCTCTCACCTTCTCTGTAATGTCTACCACCCCACATCTTCTTTTGATCTCTTCATTCCATAATGTCTCTGACTGGCTCGCCTTCAGCTCTTCATATTACGTATCCATACCATCCCAGCCTTGCTTCTCTCACCTTCTCTGTAATGTCTATTACCCCACAACTTCTTCTGATCTCTTCATTCCATAATGTCTCTGACTGGCTCGCCTTCAGCTCTTCATATTACCTATCCATACCATCCCAGCCTTGCTTCTCTCACCTTCTCTGTAATGTCTATTACCCCACATCTTCTTCTGATCTCTTCATTCCATAATGTCTCTAACTGGCTCTCCAAAGAAACAAGTTTCTTTGCATTCAGCGATGTCTAACTTAAATTTTGACATATGCCATGTGTATTTTCATGGAATATTGATCGAGATAGCTGCGTTTAAACTTGAGTAAACATTTTTGGAAGTGTCAAGAATTACCTAAAATGGCCTATTAAATAATTTGATAACCATTAGCATTTCACGTAAGTATTCGTTTCAATGAAGTGAAGTTAGAAAACCAAATGTTAGAATAAGAGAACATATCTATTCAAGAAACATTTCTAACCGTCAACTTCACTTCATTGAAATAATACTTACGATAAAATGGTAACGGTTATCAAATTAGTTTAATATAATAGGCCGTTTTTAGCTAATTCTCGACAGTTCCAAAAATGTTTACTCAAGTTTAAAACGTAGCTATCTCAGTCAATATTGCATGAAAATGCACATGGCATCTATCAAAATTTAAGTCATCGCTGAATGCAAAGAAACTTATTTAAGTGTAATAGTCTTTAAGTGTAACAGTCTCTTTTAGTTTTTAAGTAAAACTAAATCAAACAGTCGTACTTTCTTTGCGCCAGTGCCACCCGGTAGTTAACCTTGGAGCACTCTTCTCACATGTGACTGAGGCAAAATTATAATGAGAAAACTGTACCTTGCTGTAATTGACTTCTGTAGCAGAGGTGAAACGCGAATACACCAACCATTGCGCTAGAGCTATCCAGTATAAATAAAGATTGGTTTGGTTAATTTAAGTCCTGTTTCATATTCTGATGCCCAATAACTTGAGCTGAAAAACTGTAAGTATTTTGGAAATGCAAAACGGTTTTATCAACATTTATTCCAAACAAAATTCTATCAAAAATCAGGGTCCTAATAACCTATTATACACTCTCGGTTTGTGTGAGTAGACCCATGTATTGGCTCTTAAAAAGGGCTCTTGAGTTACTGCAAGCACGTGCAAAGGGGTTCTGTGTGGCGCACCGAACGAGGTCAAAATATTTGACTTTGTTGGGTTATATTGTCTTTGAGCGTCACTAGATCTCGTTGTGTGTTCGTGTGGATATCTAACATGTTGCAGACGAGTGGTTTCTGTGTCTGGTTTAGCGTACGACGCAGCATAACATGACTTCGGTGTCTTGGTCATCAGCGAGGGTAGTAAGCCGTCTCCTGAACACTTGTATTTCTTGTCTGGGAGCATTTTCTTGCCAGAGCCCTATGTATACAGATAAGATTAAGAGTAAAGAGTGGACTTGATCAAAAGGAGAATTTGAATTTCCACTTGCACATATTCAAAATATCTGCCTATGTTTCTTGTTATCCCATTAAGTAGCAATGCGCCCTATTCCTGCCCCTTCTATAATTTTCTGCCCCTCTAAAGGCGGATTTCCAGTCCTCGCACGAAGCTCCTCACAGCTCGCTCCGAGTACTCGCACGAATGTCATTCCGTTGCCACCACACGCCGTTTTAAGATTGGTTTATTATTGCGAGCTCTCGCAGCGAGTAAAAAATAGTTCAAAATTTTGAACTATTTCCCGCGAGCGGCAAAGCACTCGCAGAACGTCTGCGAGTACTCGCAGCGAGCTGCGAGGAGCTTCGTGCGAGGACTGGAAATCCGCCTTAACACGACTTTACTCGTGAAGGACCTCGAGAGTCTTGAAAACTGTTGTGCAAGATATAGTCAAAAGAGTTAGGGAGTGTGCATGTGATCCCCGTTTGCGAGACGTTGACGTATTTTGATACATGTCTCGGTAACTGGAATAATGCACATGATAGCCTAATCAACGTTAGACATTTTATAGACATAGAATAGCGAGTGATTGCTTGAATGCGTTTTGAATAAATTATTGGCTATATTCCACTTGAGTGCATGTCGTGAGAACACATGCATGTTATGACATTTGGTGGCTTTGCAAATTCAGAATTCTATGACAACGCTGGGGGAAAGGCTACGATGAAATTGAACTGAATTAGCTTCATGAAGGATTAATCTAAGGATAAATAATCGTGTTTACAATGAGTGACTCTGTTGACTTAAGCTCTCCATTTGGTCGTAACTGTCGTAATAATCAAGTCATGTTCGACGATGTGAAATAGCCTGCACTTTCTAGTTTTTTGTGTGCCGCGTGCAAATCATGAGTTACGATTGTCTAATCCTTAAAGGCCAATACACGTGACACAAATCGATGACTTTATATCGACTGTGTTAATCATAAATCATCAACTATGAAATAGATTAGATGACCTTTCTCCACACCGAGCAAGCTCAAAAATTACTTCATAAGAATCGTCATAAGAATCGCAACGCTGTTGAGGAAACCCCTGGGACCACGAATTATTCATCCTTTTTGTCTTGCATGACGCACATCTTTGTTTGGCAGGCGCGTCGTCGAGCTGGTCGCGTCGTAGATCGTAAACTCGCTAATAATTCTCAGCAAACTCCACGCGCACATGAGAGAGTGTGGCTGATCAAATGGTCTCGCGAGATCGTTAATTACCGCAGCCAAGCGCTCTCGCATGCGGATATATGGCTTTTGGTTTGCTAGTCAAGCAATTTTTCAGCTTGCCCGATGTTGAGGTACTCGGAGTAGCGAATCATCTTATCTCATTCCCCCGAGTTCTAATCCTACTTTTTCAAGTAGTTCAGCCACAAACTACGGCTGCTTAAACCATTCTTAAACCAAATTTCATTTACGAACGTAAGCCGAGGAAAACTAGGAAATCCGATATCAACGGCTCCGCGACGTAGCCGAGACGTACAGCTGAGCCTCCGCACACATTGTCAGCGTCCTGGTGCTTATATTAAAGACTTGGAAACGCATCGCAAAGGTTCAGAAGCCAACACTGAGCAAGCGCAGAAACTTTATGAAAGAAAAATACAAACTTGAGCTTCTTTCTTGTAAAATGTACCATTCCTGCCCTTTAAATTAACCGAAATGAATCCAGGCAGACGTTTGGAAGTTAAACCGATGATATTTGTCGCGACTATAGATACAAACTTCACATTTTAAGTACAGGTCATTTTCATATAAGAATACATTGTGCAAGCCTCATTTGCATAAAGAAAACTCATCCCACATGTCTGAGGTTGCGCGAGTGGTTGGTAGTTAAATACGAAGCTGTTACAGTGTAGGACGTGCTCGCTTCGGCGGCACATATACTAAAATTGGAACGATACAGAGAAGATTAGCATGGCCCCTGCGCAAGGATGACACGCAAATTCGTGAAGCGTTCCAAATTTTTAAACTTTTGCTACCTTGGAAAACGTTTAGTCTCATGTTTAGCGTACATAGGATGGCACGAGGAAGTTGTTTTGGACTTGGTTTTATCGATTGACCTAGGATCGTAGAGTTTGAGTCGTAAGCCGGATCGGTGAAGATGTATAACTGATGTGGTTTTAAAGATGAAATTTCTTCTTTATCAAGAAGATCTATGACAGTAAATATTTCTTCATTGATTTCACACCTCGAGTGTTCAAGTTCACACCTCGAGTGTTCAAGTTCACACCTTGTCAAAACAGCTTGCTGTGCATTATACAGAGAAGGAAAAGAATCCAACCCAATGTACATAGGTAGAATATATCAAGATATATAAGAGATCAAACACTGATAGCCATATGCATAGTGAGAAAGACCAAGCATTATGACATGAACAGTCCATGGCAGTTGGTAAATTTTCGTCACTCGCACCTTGTATTACACACAGATGGAAGAGAATTCCACCCAATGTATATAGGTAGAATATCTACAGTAGATACATAAGAGATCAAACACTGATAGCCATATATGTTTATATGGTGATAGTGACCAACGGCATTGTAGACATGAAGCATTCAGAGCAGTATTAAAACCACGTTCATTAACACCTCAACCCCCACAAGTGCTAAAGTTGGTACCTTGCAAACTTTAAGAGAAGTTAAAGGAAGAGCAATTAAACAATTTCAGCCAATGTAAGCATGTAGAAGAATAAGAGATATTATGATTTGGCACAAGGGCAAAAATCCATCTCAAAAGGTGAGGAGGATTGAGTCGGCTAAAGTTATGGAGGCATGTAACATGTTTGGGGCATTTCCACATCATTTATCGACACCTCCCAATGGAAGAGTAACTTGGGTCTAAGCGTTCAAGGTTTGGGTACGTTTTGCCCGACGAAAGAGTGTGATAAAATTGTCTATTGAGGTCCCATGTCGTTAGCGGGAATGTGCAGGTATTGAGTGCCAAAAGCAGTGTAGTGTCAGAGCCAAAAGGTAAATCTCAGCCTAAAGCCAGGCTTTCACAGGGCCGCAGGTTCAATTCCTGCCAGAGGGCCTAAGTTGCATTTTTCGCAACTGCTCCTGGCTACTGTAGGTCTAAAAAATGTATATAAATTTCCGTTCGAGTGTTCCATCTACTAACATCTTCTACTGTTAATCTCATCGAACGAGATGCCAAGAAAAATCTTGATATTCACCCATACACCATATACTGGCATCACTCCCATCATATATACTGAACTTGCAGTTGATGCTCAGCAATTGGACTCTGTAGCTCAGTTGGTTAGAGCGCTGCACTGGAATCGCAGGGCCGCAGGTTCAATTCCTGCCAGAGGGCCTAAGTTGCATTTTTCACAACTGCTCCTGGCTAGGTCTAAAAAATGTATATAAATTTCCGTTTGAGTGTTCCATCTACTAACACCTTCTAAAGCCAGGTTTGTTCACATGATCCGATTTGTCGGATCCAATTGTATCAGATCCGATTATTGGTTGCCTGTTCAAACAATCTGATTTTATTGGTGTTTAACACCTGATCAGGCCATAGTGGTGACCTGTCTAGGGATAATTGGTTTCTTTTCATCTTGTCGGATGGAAATATAGCATGTTCTATTTTGACCTGATTGGATCCGTCTGTCAGTAGGTCAGTTGTGTGGTGTTCATGCACACATTCTGGTTTCTCGGATTCAAGAGGCTGGATCGAGAAACTGGCAAGAGAATCAAACAATGACATCCCATTATCATTAAACCATTTTGAAGTTGATGTCCTGATGAAAAGTATTGCTTGAGACGTTCAATCTCTAAACATTCCCACTTCTTATTGTCATATACTTTCGACACAAAAAATGTTCCTAATATGACCAGCCAGAATGAGTCTGCATCTTCTACTCAAATCTGAGTAGCACTGCAATAGTTCAACAAGCTATTGTGTGAGTTTACAGACTGCATATCAGAAGTGGTCCCAACAGCAGACTCTGGTTGACTGCAAGACAACAGTTCTGAATGTGCATTGAGTCATTTAAATTTTGACGCTGCCAAGGTCACTTTCAGTGGTTTCCAAGGGGCATGCCCAATGTTTGAAATGTAACAAACAATGAAATATGTCATGATCAAACAAACACATTGAACTAGTAGTTGTAAATATCCTCGGCACTCGGCAATTGCCAAAGCAAATGCTGAGGCATATTGAGAATGTTCTGGCTTGCCTCTGCAAAAATAGCCAATTTTGACAAGGCAAAAATAGGCTAATTACAAAGGCGGCGGTTGACTGTGGTGTAAAACTACCTGAAAAATACAATGAGAACTTATTAGGACTTAAGTTTTCATTGTATTTTTCAGGTAGTTTTACACCACAGTCAACTGCCGTATTTGCTATACTCTACCCACATACCAAGGGGCAGAACAGACTAATTCATTTTAGATTCTGACTATATATTTCTACTCAAGATTAATGAAAATTGAAAAGCATATGCTTTTATGCCCCCAATTTGTTTATGCAAACCAAACATGCTTCGTTGCTATGTTAAATACTTTGCAATGTGATCTTGAATGGTTTTTAAATATATGGGTATTTTATTCGCAATTATAACCATAATTGTGTAGCCATTTATATTTGCATAAACACGAGGGCATGACCTTTGAGCAATAAAATGCGCATTTAATAGAGTTCCGGAAAGCTTGTTTTTACACAGAAATCATAAACCATACCTTATTTTTAAATATCTTGCTTGAAAAGGCTTTGCTGTGTTGTTAAATGTGCCATTTTCAAGGAAATAAACGCTTTAATTTCGAGTAATTTGCTACCCTCGTGTTGTGCTTTGAAAAAACACTGCAGAATATCAAATTACAGCAAACCGCTACCTTAAGTTTGACGTCATACCGTTAATTTAATATCACACTGACCTCTATACAATATATATATCTACGGTAAAGACATTGTCCATGAAAATTCTGCGTTTGTCAAGAGCACTTTGTGTGCCTCTATCTGTAGACCAGTATGGAAAGTAGATGGTGTTTCTGATGTTTCCAAAAATTTCAGTTTTCTATTGCATAAGTTTGGTGTACATGAACAGTCGTGTGTTTCACTGTCCGGTGCACAGAAAAGTTACATTCCATACTGGTCTGTAGATGCGGGTTTCCGAGTTTGTCCATGATGCATAAGATAATATAAGATAATACTTTTTATCCTTTCTACCTTCGAGGCTTGTTTCACACTTAATGATTGAATGAATTTAATAAAACATTAATGTTATGTAATACTAATTGATTGTTCGTTTTTCATTATCGTTGTTATGTCTAAATATAATTATTATTAATATTAGGATGTGATTGTCTTTTTATCATTTATTCATGGTTATTCAGTCTTTTTTCGAGTTTAAAATAGGACTAGCGCTTTTAGTGGACCATAGCCAGAATAATACATGGGATAATATACTTCATATCACCGATATATGTCACGTGCAATGGCTTAATATCCCATAAATCACTCTCACATGTACTGTTCCTATAACTCCCCCCCCCCTTCCTTTCTAACTACTACTCTTTCTAATACGTACATTTCCAAAATATATTCCGTGACCTTGAAATGCATTACGATTGTCGTGTCTTGAAAAAGGAAACCCATTTCGGTATATCTAGAAATCACATTGAATTGGTAGAAACATTTGAACGTAAAACTAATGCTTCAAAACAAAGCTTGATCTCGGGGAACATTCCTAGCAGAACTATTGGTTTTTATTGAGCAGTTAGAGTTAACTTTACTGTCACCAGTTCTGTCAACCATACAGTAATAGTTAGAGACATTGTGTTCCACTACACAGGTAAAAATCTCGCGTCTTGTCAACAAGATGTGTTCACATCAGACTTGCAACAAGCTTGTCAACAAGTTGTAACTAGGGTGTCAGTCATTTTATCAAGTTACTACAAGGTTGTCACTCACAACTTGTTAACAAGTTGTTGAATTGCAGGACGATAACAGGTTGTTGGAACAACTTGTAACAAGTCTGTTGAGTCAACAACCTTGTAGCGACAACTATAGTCAACAAGCAGTGCGAACACATCCTGATAACACTTTGTTGAAACAGCATTGTTACAAGTCTGCTGCAGGTTTGTTACAACTTGTGCGTTTTTACGTGTGTGGACCAAAAATAGTTTCGCTCAGCATCCACTTTAGTTCTAACTGTTTAATCATATACTATCTTGCATCATGCGGAACATGCATTAAGACTTTTTCCATAATTTTTTGAACAAAAGACATAAAATATTTACAATATCTTCTTCTTACCTCGCCAGCTGTAGACGGTAATCCTTTTGGCTCTGGAAGAGTGCGTGAAGTTTTTAATCTTGTTTTATCTAATTCCTCTGTCCATGGTCTTGCACAAAGCTAAAAATAATAACTTCTTTGCAGCTCCCTAAAATTGTTGGCTGGTTCGGGTTTTTGGACATTTCGTGGATGCAAACGATTTTCAAACTCTACTGTCCGTTTGATTCAGTCTTTATTTCATCACAGATTTCGTGCAGGCTTTATCCACTAGTCAACTCTCATCAAAACGTCTCGTTTTCGTTTCGATGAAGATGAAACTCATCGAAACTCTCACTTGCCAACCTCACTTCCTTGATCGTTAATTCAGTCATGGGTTTTCATTACGTTCGTGTATTGGGGGCTTCAGTAAACGTTAACAGGGAAGCCGATGGCGGTCAACTTCAGAATGGTAGACTGGAGGGGAGAGTTATAGATGTTTCAAATTACAGATGTAGCATTTTGGCTGAAGCGCTTTGAAATATTGGCGTCACAATTTTTGGCCGCGCCATGTTTTTGGTCAGATTTGACCAACAACATGGCGGCCAAATACAAATGTGCAAGTATGACTATCTTTTTCAAATAAAATATCCAAATTGAACTAACAGTAAGATAAGCCACATAATTTTTGATGAATTACGTTCATGCATTAAATTACGTTATGCAAAATAGCTTTAAAGGTCCTTTTTCTAAAATCATGCTGACTTCAGCAGCATATGAAAAACTCTGTAACTCAGGAAGGAATAAGACTCGGTGTAATGATCTACAAAACATATAAAATAATCAGCTTTCCAGCTTTCGTTTTTAATATATTACAAATTTTGTAACGCTAGATAAAACCCCTCTATACAAGATTACCACATATAATGAAAATAATTTTCATTTTTTCTTCACCCTGATAAATGTAATCTGCTGCATGATAGCGCCGCTTCGCGAAATACACCTAATTTAAATGATACTTATGGAATATGGAACAATATAAAATGCACAATATAAAATGCACAATATAAAATGCACAACATAAAATGCACAATATAAAATGCACAATGTAAAATGCACAATATCCAGTGCTGTTAATGTGAATTTGGCGAGGTAATTATTACATGGTCATAGATAAAATTTTGACGGTTTCAAACTTCTACTTGGGAGTACGTACTTATGAAACACACAACTGGAAAGCTGCCAGTGACAGGTACATGCCACAGAAAACAAACATACGGAAAAGTATATGACATATAGTTTTGCCTACCAACTTTGGTTCGTTTGATCTGACTTTAACAAATGTAAACACAAATGTATTTTATTACATTATGAGCAACAACCACTGGCCCATTACAGACATCAATCAATGTCACAAACTCACAAAGGTAACTTTCCAAAAACCTACCCAATGCTTGTCAGTCTTTGTCGGGGGAGCAAACTTTCTTCCTTTGGCCATTTCGTTGCAAACAGAGAGAAATTGGCTTCCTACTTTATGTTAAGTAAATTTGCACGCTTCATTGGCATCGTTGTCGTTTTATCATTTCTGTTTACCGTTGCTATAGCAATTAATTGTTATCGACAGCATGCGCAAATTGGACAAATGCATCAATTAATATATTAGCGTACTGTACACGGCCAAGAGTTGGAAAAAGCTGCGGGTATGAAGGGTATCACCCGTGGGGAAGGTTTACTGGCAATGAGGAAGGTTACTAAAGTGAAACACTGAATAAAACATTGCAAAGCCTGGCAAAGGACAAAGGTGTAATTGCTATAACGGTACAGTCCATTCTCGTACCCAGTCAGACTAGCAGTACTACAACTGACTCGTCGCCAGTCTCATTCATCACCTAGCCTGCGAACGCGCATATAGCGAGGGCTGTGGAAGAGTCAGGTACAACAACGGCCAACTGGCAAACCTATACCCAGGCAAAAGCCTGCATGTCTGAAAATTTCCAGTTATTTTGAGGAAGATTGAGAAAACCCAAAATCCTACCCGGAGGAAGGTTGAAAAGTCCTGTGTACACCAGCAAAAATCTCACATCTTGTCAACAAGATGTGTTCGCAACAGACTTGTACTTTGTAGCATAGTCCCTATAATACAGTGTCTAGTTTATAGCCATGCATGTAAAAGGTTTAGAAGCGTTTCCAGACACTGTGTTATAGGGACTATGTTTGTAGCAAGCTTGTCAACAAGTGCCAAGTGGTTACAATGATGTTATTTCATCAAAGGCAGACACTAACCACTTTGTGGTTGGAATGCAGAACGAAAATAAGTTGTTGGAACAACGTATACAAGGTCTGTTGAGTCATCGGCCTTGTGGCAAGTCTGCCGTTTCGCTGTATATAGGCCTGCAACAACTTGGCAACGAGCTGGAAAAGTGAAGAATATAGTTGATTCGCGCGACAAAATTCGCCAGTGGAAATGACTGGCTACACTATAACCTGTATAGCTGAGGGCTGGGCAGTTGAGGCGCGGGCAGGCGAAAATGAAAGAGTCGGGGAGCGGGAAAGGCGACGATGCGGGCATTCTCCATTTTCGCAAAATCCTACGCCTCAACTCCTTAATGTTTGTCTACCAGTACTCCTCAACCCTTAAAACTGCCACCTACACAGGCTACCATCATTACTGAATCAATGTTTGAGTCAATGCATTGATCAATGTTCCATCATTACATTAATTTTAGTATATCACGAAAGTTAATATGTTACTATGATTGAGAAAACTCATATTCTCAGGAACAGCATGCATACAGTAAACATAAGCCCGTTTTCCACTAGGCGAATTTATTCGCGCAAAGCCGCAAAGAACAAATTTCGGTAATCGGTGATTGGTACAGGGAAAAATCTTCCCTATACCAATCATATTGCCGAAATTTGTTTTTCGCTTCGCGCGAACAAATTCGCCTAGTGAAAAGCCGGCTTTGGAATGCATACATCGTGAAAATGAGTCCACTTTGTCTTGCGTCATGAATGATCGTATAAATCCGCCATCTTGAATTTGATCACGCATGACTCTCTTGTCAACGTAGTCTGGGACGAGCCAAGATGGCCGTTTGTTGTGACCGTGACAGACTCACATTATACCTGTAATTTCTTTGGATAAATGTCATGTTATCTGCACTTTAAGTACAAAATCCAGATTACATTATAGTCAATATATTTTTAGTCAGTGGGCAGTAATTAATTCACCTTCTCGTAGCGCGATGTACTTTCATATTTATCTCCAGGTGCGCCTATATTATTTTTCATTTTGCTTCGTCCTTGCTCGGCTTATTTCTTGCACCGAAAATTGAACTGCCAATACGAACGTGAGTGCTACCCATTTCAATCTGAAAGAGAAGACAAATAAAGAAAAAAAGTTAAGACTTTAGATGATTATAGCCAGTTATATTATCCTCGCAAATACACTGAAAAATTTAATTTGTTCATAAAAAAATCATTAAATTGCATAAGTTATTTTCCTAATTTTTCAGGCCTTCCGCCATCTTGGATATATTTTCGATGTGTCTAGGCCCTAGCTATAAATATTTAATGGTCAGTTCTATTGTCACTATAATTACGTGAAACACAAATGATGATTGAACAGTTCAAACTTGGATATGCATATTTTAATTCTTTCAGTCTGAATGTTTGATCCGACGGCAATTTTAGACATTTTAATGATTTTATCCCGACGGAGAACGCGTACGCGTGTCGTCCCGCGCGCTCCTCGCGCTACCGTGTAGCAAGTCAAAGCGCCCGGGTACGAGGCTGGAACATTGAACTATAATAGACTGGAACGCTAACGCTGACGCAGGGGGGGGGAATTGAAGCCAGCTTAATTCAGTTTTTCTGAGTTTTGAGGCCGAACATTAAGTTATCTTTGATATTTAAAACTTTGAGGAAAATTTCAGTGCCGTATTTTACAAAATTGCGGTTGTATTTTTAAGTATTTCCATTTTGCCTAAAGTCTTTTCGGCGTTAAGTATTTCAAACTCAAAACTCAAAACTAGCTCATCCTATTCTCGTTCAATGGGCTGGAACGCGTCATGATAATTTTGATGCGCAGACACTATGAATTGGTTTAATCACAGTTGAACTTGCTTGAAGTTGACATCCATCTGCAGCCCCGTGACGCTTACCCCGTTGCCCCGAAACCTACCAACTGATGGAAGTCCTTTAAAGTTAATCGATTTCGCCACAAATGCATATATCAATAAGACCTGCTATAGCTAGAACAAAACGTTAATTTCTTACAAGATATTGATGAATATATATATATATATATATGTAAACATATTTAGGCTTGAATATATATATATACATATGTAAACATAACGATAAATCATAACAAATACAAATTGAGAATTTAGTATGATTTTCTATATGTATAGAAGGACTATGTAGTGTTGTATGTGTAGGGACTAGGGTCGATAATGATTTTTCACCTGCCCGTGGAATTTTACTTAACATAAGGACACTGAGAAGATTGTCATTAAACACTGTCATTAGATGAGCTTCTTGTGCAAAGACTAGCTTTAAGACAAGGGGACTTGTCAAAGTAAAGGTAAATTTATGTCACACACATTTAAGTTTAAAACTTATCAAATGTAAACCTTGTCAATCATGCCCAAGGCTTGCCAACGAAAACTCATTAATTTGGGTCGATCGTCACACATGTACTTGAGCTTAACAATTATCAATATAAACCTTGTCAATCTTGCCATTCTTGCCCAAGCCTTGCCAACGAAAAACTAATTAATTTGGACCGAACCAACACACGAACAAATTGAAAACATTTTGACAAAAACGTTCAACCGTGGGGTTGAAACATCGAGAAGTATATTTTTCTCTTTCAAAATGAGTGGCTGTTGTGAAATCCAGAAATCCTTTAGATTATGAATACGGACACGTCGACCAGCCAATCTATTAAACGAGAAAAAACACTTCTCAAGACTTGACATTTCAAGCGAAGGTCCTTCGTCAGGATCTTACAAACTCTCCAAATTAATTTTGCATCTTCACTCGAAGCGTCTACATAGAAGAGTGTTTTTTCTTGTTTATAACGAGGTGTCTAGCGTGTCTGTAACTGACAAGAGCTTGAAAAAATATTGAAAATTGTCAAGTAGAAGTTTAACATTTACGCAAAACTAGGATTTACCAAATTTGCAACGCTTTAACCTTAGGCACAAATGATATTCCCTTTCTGGTCATGTTGATAAAGCCAGACCATCTTACTTGTCAAAGGGAATATAATATTACAGGGTTGACAAAATTTCACGTCCAATGTAAATTTTCGTCCAATGTAAAATTTTCAATTATAAGACGCTTTAATTAAGACTATTACGGCGTTTGGCCATAAGCGTGGCAAATAGAACAAAATTGGCAGGCGAAAATGGATTGCCAATGTTATCTCAATCTATCACTCCAATTAGCCTACATTGAACCTCATAAGAAACCTGCTGGGACGAGCCAAGACCCTAATTACGACCTGTTTTTGAATTTTAGAAGTTTTTATCTTCGTAATGAAATAAGCTTAAAAATAAACTTGCACCTGTTAAACCGTCTGACATTCTAATCATTCCCGCATGCTAATGTATAAAACTAATCAAGCCTTAGCGACTGCATCGTCAACCTAGTTCAATTTAACATTACAGTCATTAGGTCGGCAAAAGTAGTCGGCAACGGTAAAGCATTATTGACAAAATTACATTGAAAAACCTCATCAGCGCTGTCCTTTGGAAGCATTTCGCAAGAATATTCCAACAGATATGAATGAAATGTTTTTAAGGTAAGAAAAGTATATATGGGTATGTAATGTTTATTATATTAATCAGCATTTAAAATGTATAAAAACTTATAAAATGTATCTTATAAAAATAAACTGCCTTAGGTTATGGAGTGCCAAAATTATTCTACTGTATATGAATAACTCCTATAATCTTGTATCATACCCCGTGAACGGTATTTGCGTTAGAAATCTATCTGTCAAGTGTTGTCTGAGTGTTGTTAAGAAAATACATTTTTGTTTTTAACCAGCTGGCTTAACATAGAATATTTTATGTAAAGACAGTCGTAGATTTATACATCTTTCGCTGTTCGCTTTCAGAGTTGGGTCTCAAATTTTATAATAAGCTTTCTTGTTTTATTATAAATATTCAATATTTAACCAAAATTACACGCACCAAAAATAGCTATATAGGATTATAGCACTGTTATAGAAATAGGACTCTCGTTCGGAGTGAAATGTCCAACAATGGCAAATATAAAAAAATATTAGGCAAATATCAACGCTCCTTAATCGTTCACTTGAGTCTGTTGCATGAAAGCTTTATAACAATCATAAAGCCGGACCATCCTATAGTAATGACGACGGATTCGAACATTAAATTTAAGTAGAAGATACGAGATATTAAAAGATGTGACTACAGTAGGCCCTATTTAAAATCTCCATTGTGATTACCAATTGCAGCTTGTTGTGATCCGCCGCAATGAAATATTCGGTGACTTTCTTTACAAGGACTGCATTCAAATCTGACAAATGGAAATATTAAGGCTTAAAACAGTACCGCAAATCGACTAAACTAAAACAGTCAAATAGACTCCTTCAGCTTCATAATAGACAATTGTAGAGTAAGAATTACTGGGTGACCTCAATACACGGTTTAAGGAGGTGAAGATAGATTAAGAAGATAATTCGGAAGAATTCAACTATTGATTCGGAAGAATACTACCCGGCTAAGTTAGTTTGGAAGTACTACAATTCATGGTTTGAAAAGGAAAGATTTAGGCTTGAAATAGTGCGAGAAGGCAGGCGGCCGTGGTTCATAGGTGAAAATGTGGGCAGTGTAAACGACACGACAGTCAAATAAACCTCTCTAAAAAGATGAACGATTGCACAACGAAAACTTGCTGTTCATAACCCAAAGTAACAATTAGTAAGCACAAATCGCATGTAGCTAATGACACAATTAGAAAAATACAACTTCTCAGTTTACAGAATACAGGTTTTTCGTTAATTGAAATTACGAGCGAAAAGATATTTGCATATAAGTTATAAACGGGAGCAAGTGCGACCGCTTCCGCCGTCGAGGTCTGCGATTCCGGTGCAGTGCTCAGACCACAGTATAGAGACGACCAGTAGGGCCACTCGGCGATGCAACACGTAGCCGGCTTTTTATGCAAAAATATGCAGTTTACTGGCCAGGAAAGTTAGTCCAGCTTGCTTATTGGTCAGAAAAAGCAATTGACTGGCTGCCAATGCGTGATGAGCGGCCACACAAAATGTCAAATGAGTGGCCCTACTGGTCGTCTCTATACTGTGGCTCAGACCACTGAGCTAAAGAGTCCACTTGCCAAGACCTAGCCTAGGGATACAAAACTACACTAATACAAAGCACTATCTATTTGCAAACAAATTACATAATTAGGTTCTACAGTGTCTCTCAAAAAAAACTGAACCCTTTCAAATTCAAATTAGCCATAACCTATTGTAGTAATTTGACAGCTCTAATTGCTTCGAATTAATGGTGCGTAATTAATTTCCCATGTGTATAAGGGATGGACCATTAGAAAAGTGATGGGGGGGGAAACAGAAAAAAAAACCATACAAACAAAAAAAGGTTTAAAAAAAAAACATGCAACAGAATGGTTTCAAAAAAAAAATTGCAAACAGAACAACAATAAAACTTTAATACTTGCATAGTTAATATTGGCTAAAAAAAATTTGCATACAAGGTAACATATCCTTAAAAAAATTGCATACACAGCTGACAACCTGAAAAAAACCCTGCAAACATGAACAAAATACCCCTCCCCCCCCATCACTTTTCTAATGGTCCATCCCTAAGACCTTGTGTTTTTGCGCACCATTAATTCAAAGCAATTAGAGCTGTCAAATTACTACAATAGGTTATGGCTAATTTGAATTTGAAAGGGTTCAGTTTTTTTTTAGACAGTTTACACGTTCCGTTCGATCATTATTAGACTTATTATGAGCTCGAGAGAATTGTTTTAATTTTTCGAATTGAAGCGCCGTTCTCTTTAGCAGAATTTGGAAGGCTGTTCCATAGACTTACAGCTGAATAACTTATTTATGCTTTTTTTCATAAAATTTGTTTTTGGTTTTGGTAGTGCATAATCAACATAATTATTACGTAGGCTGTAGTTGTCGTTTCTATAAATATTGAAACGATTATGTAGATTAATGTAGATTATGTAGATTAATGTAGATTATGTAGATTAATGTAGATTATGTAGAATAATGTAGATTATGTAGATTAGGACTGCTTCGCACATCCCCTGAAAGAATTCTCACATTACATGGTTATATGGTTTGAACAGAGTTGAAAAGACACTGTAATTTCAAATTTGGATACGGTATCTCAAGATATCTAATGTTAGATTAATGTAGATTATGTAGAATTCTCACATTACATGGTTATGTGGTTTGAACAGAGTTGAAAAGACACTGTAATTTCAAATTTGGATACGGTATCTCAAGATATCTAATGTATTTTTAAAATTGTTTAGGATAGCTTTCGTTGTGTTCGTATGCTTCATTTTCTGTCCCGACTACTTCACCAACAGTTTTTCAGGATTCAAATTAACCAGTTATCGCGATAAAGTGCTGGCAGATGGCGGACGGTGTTTTCAAAATATCACAGAAAGTAAGATGTCGAATTGTTTTCAACGTTGCCTTGGCAATTGTTTGTGCACGTCATTTCAAATGTGCGGCAGTACCTGCCAGCTGTGTTCTGGTGACGAAGAACGGCTAGGGATATTACGTGATCAAGAAGGATGTTTGTACTTTAACTTCACGGCTGCTGATGATGAACAGGTAGGATTACTGATGAGTAAAGGAAGCAAGGAAGTAAGGAATGAAGGGACGAAGAGTGGGAGGGAGGAATGAAGGGGAAGAAGAGTGGGAGGGAGGAAGGAATGAAGGGGCGAAGAGTGGGAGGGAGGGAGGGATGAAGGGGACGAAGAGTGGGAGAGAGGGAGGAATGAAGGGACGAAGAGTGGGAGGGAGGAAGGAATGAAGGGACGAAGAGTGGGAGAGAGGGAGGAATGAAGGGGACGAAGAGTGGGAGGGATGGAGGAATGAAGGGACGAAGAGTGGGAGGGAGGAATGAATGGGAAGAAGAGTGGGAGGGAGGAAGGAATGAAGGGTCGAAGAGTGGGAGGGAGGAGGAAGGGATGAAGGGGACGAAGAGTGGAGAGGAAGGAATGAAGGGACGAAGAGTGGGAGGGAGGAATTAAGGGGACGAAGAGTGGGGGGGATGGGGGGATGGAGGAATGAAGGGACGAAGAGTGGGAGGGAGGAGGAATGAAGGGACGAAGAGTGGGAGGGAGGAATGAAGGGGACGAAGAGTGGGAGGGAGGAAAGGAATGAAGGGACGAAGAGTGGGAGATGGAGGATGAAGAGAAAAGAAAAGAAACGAAGAGGAAGGGAAAGGAATGAAGGGACAAGAGAAGAAAGAAACCCTGAAGGGACATTCAGAAGTGGAGGGATGGAGGAAAAGGATGATTTTCGAAGAGTAGGACAGGAAGGAATGAAGGGACGAAGAGTGGGAGAGAGGGAGGAATGAAGGGGACAGAAGAGTGATGGAGGAATCTGCTTCTTTTGCAATATCTACGCACTTACGCAATTTCTGCCAGTGGGATTGGGAGGAAAGAAGATGAAAAGTAGGGGAATGAAGGAATGAAGGGAAATAAATATGGGACGAAGAAGAAAGAAGAAAAGTGGGAGAAGGAAGGAATGAAAGGAAAGAAGTTGGAGGAATGAAGGGAGAACGAGGAGGAATAAAGGGACGAAGAGAGTGAGGGAGGAAAGGAGAGCAAAGAGAAACTGGAAATATTGCAGTGAGACAAGAAACAAGGAAAAAACGAAAGGAAGGGAAACAAGAATGAATGAATGTAAGTAAGAAAGAAACCTAGGAAAGGAAGAATGGACGAAAGGAAAAATTGAGGGAATGATAGAAGTAGCGTAGAAGTGAGAAGAAAAGGAAGAATGAATGGAAGGAAAGAAAATACAAGGAATGATGATAAGATGTATATATAACAGATAGAATGGATCAATGGAAGCAGGAAAAAGTGAATAACGAAAGGAAGGAAGGATAGTAGAGAGAATGGAAAGTTGGAATGAAAGTTAATCGAAACGTATCAAGAGAGGAAAGAAGAGTTACGGAAAGAAGGTAATAATGAAGGAGAGGGAAAGAAGAAATGCAAGGACGAGCATACCCCCACCATCATTAATACAAAATTCTTTATTTCAGACAGCCGAACAACAATGTCAAAGTGGTTGCACGAGAGGCATTAACTGTTGTATGACGTCACAACCTTGCCTCAATGGAGGTACATGTGCCCCACAATCCTCAACCGTCAACACAAGCCGTTTCACTTGTCACTGCACGAAGTACTACGGAGGAAAGCAATGCCAAGATTGTGCTGAAGGCTACACAGGACACCTATGCCAAACCGCTGCAAAATCCTGCCGTGGATACAGGAGCGGCAGACGGAGTGCAAAAATATATAAAATATTTGACAATAAAATGAATTTATACCCAGTATTATGCGACTTTGATAAAGATCGAGCTTGGACATTAATACAAAGCTTTAAATTTGAAAAAAGAAAGGATTTCAAAAGTTCTTTCGTAGCCGACAGAAACCGTCGCGAAGACTCGCCCAACTTCCAAGGTTATCGAATGTCCAAACCCAGGATGCAAACGGTTGCGCAAGACTCCAGCAGGTGGCGTATCACGTGTGATTATCGACAAGGAAAGAAAATTTCATACATAGATTATGTGGAAACATCACTTGAAAAACTGGATATTTTAACTTTCAACGGCAATAGGTAAGACAAAGCTTCGGGCAATCACAAAGATAAACCATTCAAAGAAAGATCCAATCCTTGTGATCATCCTAACCCTCTATCTAACAATAATCCAAACCCAAATCTCAACCTAATCAGGGTGCAATAATTCAAGATTATCTATTCATTTTATTGACTTATTGATTTATTTAACTTCGCAAAAAACAAACATACCACGTGACACCAACAACCCAGAGACAACAAAACATAGACGTCAAATATTAACAACGAATGGCGGGGACACAATAGCATAAACCAATTACTGCGGGCCCTTTCGTAACACATATAATTAAGACTTAGTACGTAAAATCAACTTAGTTAAATAGCTAGCAACAGCAAGTGTGAACAAGTCTTTATGTAATAGTTCAAACACGAGTAGGAGGACTCCCTCCGATTTCTAAACACCGAGAAAAGTTGAATATACGAGGCGAAGTCGAGTATATTTTAACGAATTTCGAGGTGTTTAGAAATCGGAGGAAGTCCTCCTTACGAGTGTTTGAACTTACTTCTCAAACGAACGTGCATTTTGCGAGAAAACCGACGTGAAAGTTCACTTAATTTATGTAATTTCTTCCTCTGATTTCAAACCATCTTCCACGCTTATGATTCTCTTTGCTTTTGGTTCATGAATTATTAATGAGTTTGAGAAATTTCATGCACACTGTCTTCCATATTCTCGGGTCATCTGCATCAAAATAGGTATGCAGGGCGTTAGAAAAGTATCCTCGTAATTTTAAGTGTCTCAAATTGATATTCTCCATCCTTAAATCGATGTTCGGTTGATTATTGCCGTGTACTTGAGCTACTACAATCTCAACGTACATGAATAAGCACTGCATGCATTTTGAAAATTGTCCATTAAATAGCTTGAAACCACCATTCAGAAAAAGAAGGAGCACATCACGGCCCCACATATTTTTCGCTGTACTTGGCTGTAAAAATGTACCAAGCCACAATACTGAAGTAGTGTAGTATGTGTTAGCACGCGAGATACCCCTCCTTATACATACATATACATATATTATTCAGCTCACTCCCCGTCGGGGCTTTTCAGTGACCGATTACATCAAGTATCTCGCTTACCTATATTACGTACTTAGCCTACACTATATATTTTTACAACAATTGTGATATTACTTTCCTGATCTATATATCCTAACCCACCCAGTCAGCTTTCCCTGCAGGAAACCGGCGTGCCCGGAGAAACCCACGACTTTTGGTAGAGCGCTGACTTACTCTTTTCACATGAGTGGAGTCCCCAGCGAGAATCGAACCCACAACTCAGAGGTGAAAGGCGCTTGCTCTGACGACTGCGCCACCGAAGCATCCTCCCCCCCCTCTCCCCTTAATATACGCTAACCATCGAGTTAGGCCTTATAATCTGCGTTCTTATCTTATTTTAATATTTTCAGGTGTGTTGAGGTTGATTACATAGACATCCGAGGCAAAAATTGCACGAACTGTACAGCCTTCATGTTACAGTCACATAACAAGGAGGTCAATGCGTACTATATGGGACTTCATTTTGACTCGAAATTCGGACCCTTGTTTTCATGTGAACATAACGCCAGCGCAGGCAGTCAGACCTGTGGCAAGTCAGGGGAGGATGACTTTGGATTCTACGATTGTCGAAATACGAATCATCGTTGCTCAGCAACCAATAGATCGTTGACGTCAGCATGGTTAGGCGGATAAAACGTATAACCAATCTCATTGAATGCAAACTACTTATATCTCATCACCGAAAAAAGTCGAAAAACAGACCAAGTACAATCTTCGATCGCATAACGAACTTATTTTTGTTAGTTCCTTCCACAAAATATTTACTATACTCTTGGAATCTGTTCATTCGCCGCAGCTGCGCAAAGCGAGTGGACCTCTCTTCCTTCCGATCTTAGAAGTACTGCTTCTTATGACTCTTTTAAATCAAAACTTAAAACCTTCCTTTTTAGGAATTTAACTTTTTAGATAAACTTTACCTTATTTAACTTAAATATTCTTAGTATTCTTATTTGTTTAATATAATATTAAGATTGTAAATAGGCAGCACGTTTGAACATTTTGATGCTAATTTTCGATTAACAAATGTGCTATTATAGTATTATAATTTATTTATTATCATTAAAATCTATCGTGAGAAAACTTCACAACAGGCCGTGGTCAGTTTACACACGCCCTTCGTGGAGATCAATATTTTTAATTGACGTAGTTAGCGTGTCAAAATAAAATTTTCTATCTATCTATCTAGTTTAGTCGTTAGAATACCAAATCGACTTTTTAGATTCGATCCACATATTTACAATAGGAATATTAGAGCCATTTATACGGAAGAAAATAAGTCGCGACTTACATAAGACGCGTCTTATATAAGACGCGAACACACTCGTATAAATGGTCAAATTATAATAAGTCGCGACTTATTGTGGAACAGCCTGAACCCCTGTTCTTATTTAAGTCGCGACTTACTAGAATTTGACCATTTATATACGAGTGTGTTCGCGTCTTATATAAGACGCGTCTTGTGTAAGTCGCGACTTATTTTCTCCCGTATAAATGGCCCTATTGTCTTAAGGTGGCTCCCTACAATTTTTTGAAATGTGGAAAATACAGAATTTTTTTAAACTTGTTTAACAAGTAACATTTCTTCAACAAAGTTCAATCTAAATCATAAATTTACAATATTTCAAAAATTGTAGGGAGCCACCTTAAGCAGTTAAGGCCCTGTCAAATGAGGATGAGAGTTGAGGAGAGTCAATGAGAATTACAACTCTCGCTCGCGTTTGACTGTTCCAACAAAGGTCTTATATACTAATTAAAAGATATAGTCGTGCATGTAATTAACTTTCACTTACTGCATGTTCAAAGTCTGCGGACATCCCCATACTAAGTTGTACATCTTCAACGGCAAGGCTAAGTCTTTCACATATATCTCTTCTGCAAGCAAGTAGTAACTAAAGAACACCAATATATATCATTCATGACTAATGCAATATATGTAAAGGCTAAAACAGTAAAAGGCCATGTTAAACGGAGCATTTTTTTGTTGCATTTTGCAACGCAGTTTCGGACATAGAGCGATGCTATGTTAAAAAGTATTAACAGAAAATTTATTCTCATATATATACATTAATGTTTAGATCTGTAGCCATGGGGAGAAAACAGGTTTAGAAAAAGTTACGATGGTGAAAAATTGGAACATAGGAACACTGGAACATGGTCCTAATTTACGCAGCCTTAATTTGATATGCAGCGTTCCTATATCTATCAGTCCAGGGATATTTTCAAGCACTTTTCTACTACTGGTATACGGCAAAAATACTCAATCTTCAATTGAGTTTTGAAACTCAATCGGCTGTCCGTGACTATCTTTACAAAACTGACGTCACTATCTTAAAAAAAATATTAAATTTCAGCATTTTACCCTTAGTCCTTACCTTTTGAGATACATTTTTCGGAAAATTCCATGCCGGAATCAAATTCAAAATTTTCTGGGGGAGCATGAACTATACAGAAAATTTAGAAACTCAATCTTCTGTTTTCCCAAAAAAACGGTAGTATAGACCTAAATGCTTGAAAATATCCCTGCAGTCCCAAGTTGTAACAGGAGAAGGAGCTTTTGCACTAATGCATGTTGCAGAAACATAATTATATTTTATGTCTAAAACTTAAAAGCCTTAGTCAAAAACAAAGGAAAGTCTTGTTATTTATTACTTGATTCAAATCACAAAAAAACAGTTTTCATGCAGGGTCTATATTTAAACATGTTATTTTAACTAGACCTACATTAAAATCTTCGTTTGTCTCCCCTTGCTCTACACTGCGTGCCAAGGCACCAATTGTCATGATACCAGAGAATTCTAGACTTGGACACTCGTGCATAATATGTTGAACTAATTCTACAGAATTCTCGGGAGGACATCCTGATTTATCTGGCGAATAGAAACAAAACTTTAAGAAGTAGAAAACGAGAATAGGAAGATTTTATTCACAAGTATAAAAATAGCTAGAAACATTTAAAAAAATTTGTAAAACCATTAGAGCAAATCGCTTGAAAGGTTCAAGTCAATACAAAGTGTCCAACAAACTAGTATTATTCATATAAAAAGGTACTCTAGTACCCCTCAAACAAAGAAGGGATGATCTCAGCAGACAGACAGAAAGAAAGTTTCGTACGTAGCCAGGACATAGTTATTGAGTATGGTTTGCCAAATTTGAATTTTGTGGAATCTCGCACATTCTTTACCCATTGCACCATTAGAAAACGAGTTGCATGCATTTATGGTGTTATAATGCACGAGGGGATGTTGGGAGAACACTGCGCCGGCTAGGAGAACACGAGAGAAGCATGTCAAACAAGAGCCCAGTTTTTTACATCCTTCTTGAGCACAATTTGCCATCCAACATAGCAGTGACAAAACAAATGCTCAAGGAAAGATGTGTTTTATTACACATATCTGTATACACTTAATTTATAACTAACCACACAATATAATGAATCTGCTTTCCTTGATATTTGATTTTTCTATTGCCATGTTGGAATAGCCTGGAAACACGCATTAAGGATTTTCGAAATGTGCTAAGCCTTCTAGTGCGTGCATCAGTTCGTGTTCGAATGTTCTCTTATGTAATAGAGATGCTAAAAGCCTGAATGAACGATGAATAAAACTCCCTAGCCTGCAATTTCAAACACGGAATAGGAAATTAGTGGGTTTTCAGCATAGATATAGGAGGTATTTAGGCTAAGGCTAACCTAGTCACTTTGTCAGAGCCATTGACACAGGGACGTCGCGAAGGCATGAACATTGGGGGGTGACCTGAAATTTTGACCAAGTTTTGGGGAACATTTTGACAACGTCACTTACGTGAAGGAGAAACTGAATGAATTGTAAACAGCATTTTTAAGAAAATAATATTTTAACATCTTTACTCCAAACTAAATTACTGCACAGTTGTTACAAATTATTTGAACTCAGCATATTGACTGATAAGCACTTCATCTTGCAAGGATATAGTTGATCAAGAATAATCTTACTGGTTTAGCTAGATATTTTCGTATTTATAAATGTTGATAGTTAAACCGGATGTCAATTCATTGACATCACCATGAAAAGTATTGAAAACGTCTTTGACCAGGTCACACTGCCTGTTCTCCACAATAAAAAAGTGAAAGACTTACTTTCCTCTCCACTGGTGTTGATTTGTACCAGCACTTTTAATCTGTTAGGTTTATTTTGTTTCTCCCAAGAATGACTCAACGCTGTTGCTAACTTGGCTGTATCAATAGTTTGCACCATGTATAAGTTTGGCACCGCTAAATAAAAAAAACTTATTTTACTTGCTTCAAGCCAACTAGATTTTAACCATTAAGTATCAATACAGAACAGTTGTGCATGAGTCCAGAGGGAGGGAGGCGGGGAAGGGATAATTTGCCTCTGATAGTTGTAAATAATACTAGAACGTCTGAAGGAGAAGGGATTAACTTTCCATTTTGTCCATGGGGGAGTTGTGGATGGTTTCTAGAATGACCCCCAATGCATGCACTCTCTCTTATTATTTTAGTCTAACACAAGATGATTATATTATTCAAGAAGAAGCATATCAGAGAAGCTACATTGTTTTAGAACTTAGTCCAGACTTGGATTTGAGTCCCGACTTGCAAGTGTGACCGGACTTGAAAACATTGGACTTGAAAACATTGGACTTGAAAACATTGGACTTGAAAACATTGGACTTGAAAACATCGCACTTGAAAACATTGGACTTGAAAACATTGGACTTGAAAACATTGGACTTGCATCAAAGGACTCTGACTTTTCTGGACTTGGGAATTTAACTCAAATCCTTTACAATTAAGTCCACCAATTTAGTTCCCTAATGAATCCCCTCCACCTCCAATACAGGAAAAATGTCAAACATCAAACAGCTTGGCAACAGCAATGTTTGACTACAACACCAGTACATTGAGCACCCAATCATACTCTTTGAGAAATTGATACTAGTAGTTAACTAGACAGTACCTGTCAGATTATTACATTTGTTCCTCTGTAAATGGCCAATAAAATGCCATTTTATTTCTTGTAATTTTAGAACCTGTGAAACAAAATCATGAACTATTAGTCTAGTAATCCAGCTCAAAACAACATAAATAAGGTTATAATTATTTGTTATTGTTATTAGTTATATAAAGAGTACTGTTCAGTAATTAAATGCATTGTGTAGCGTTAATTCACAGAACAGTTAATTTAATAAAACATCATGTGGTTGTGTTTACCTCAAGATGGCAGCCCTTCTGCACAATTTCTTGGACCTACAAACATAATCCTGGAGTCTTTAATACAATAATGTGAGTTTTCTGCTTGGAGGTTCCGTCATCTTTTTATATCTTACTGAGAAAATTATCTTATTGTTGTTATATACTGTTAGTAATTGCTATGGTGTATAATAATCTGAAATTCATGAATAATTAATGAGTAATGAAAACAAAGGAAATCACTATTGCGACAGCAACTGGATATACAATCTTAATTGACACTGCGGTTAATTAATACTGTCAGAGAAAAACTCTAACTTTTAATAGCTCGGACATCCCGCATTTCTGGCCGGTGAAATTATTCAGCTAAACTAAAGCCTGACAAAGTCCCCTTAAATGTAAAATACTTAATGTAACTAGAAAAATGTCTGTAGAAGTCAAGAAATAACTGAATCACTTCTGAGTTTTATTGTAAAGTCCGTACAGTAAATATTATTCAAAGTAAACGCAACATCAGATGAAATTAACAAAGAACATAAGTTTTGACAGTTGCAGCCACTGTGGGCCGGCTCTTTTCACTTGTCAGCAACTTCGAAACTTAATCCATGAGAAAATTGCATGAAAATAGTTTGCTCTTTCGCTTCACTTAGCAACTGAATTACATGTAAACTTTAAAAAGTGGCCGGTCAAAATGACCGGTCGTGCGAGAGTTTGGCCGGACTACTACTCATTGAGTAATTTGACCGGCCGTTATTTCGCGCCCTGGTATTAGCAAAGTCCTCAATATTGGATTTGATATATTACTCCCACTCTGGAAAGTTTGTATCGTGCAACCGAGATATCGGGCGCACAAATTTGATTTCTCTGTATATTTACTATTAAATTTTCGAAAAATCTCGGTTGCACGATTTCCAAACTTTCCATTCAGGTATTACTTCAATACGGTGTTTCCAGTTAAATAGGGTATACAATGAAATGGGGTAGTATTCTGGAGATTCAAGGATCTTTTATCAGTAAACTTGTATTGTTCATAATTATAGTATAATACAAATAGCTATATTTAGAACTTACATAATTCTCACCAAAATGTCTTTGTCCACATTTATAAGCCTCTATAACAGATTCTGCTGGTCTTGTCTTACTAACTGCAATTAATTGTGGAAAACGAGAGCCAAGTTCCTATAAAATTAAGCAGTAGTAGTACGGTTGGTTAGGGGTTACTTCTGGCCGAAAACCCCATCTTTTAGGGTTCCGTTTCTGGCCGAAACTGATGAAAAAAGTATGGCCAGAACCAGTACTCTGTCTTAGTTAGAAAAAGAGAATGTTTATTTACTGATGAAAATCAAACATTTGAACAAATGTTACAAATTACATTACTAGTTACTACTAACATCATTTTAACTACATATACACACTGCAATTATACATATTCACATATGAAGTCTGCATGCTGGCTAACCAGTATTGTAAATTTATCGCAGTCAAGCTTTGTTCTTTTTACAATTTACACTTTAAAATGTTTTACTGGAACACAAATGACAAATCTATGTACTTACCGCTGGTCGCCTCTGCACAGCATTTTCAATACGACCTAAAATCACTTTCAGAGCTGAACCAAGCGGTGAATCTACCATCACACGAAACATATACAGCAAAAACTGTCTTCTTACATTAGAAAATATTCAAAGAATATGAAATTTTTACTCCATAAATGAATAATTATGAAAGTGGTAAACAATAAACTACTTTACATGTTCGCTGCGTACTTCATGTAAGGGCCTATTATTTTGTCCTTTGGTTTTGGCACTGGCCTCAAAAATATCTGGAACGCTTGGAGTGCCCGCAGAGTAAAATTGCCTGAAAACTGGACCACGGGTTACAAGGACACTGGGTAAGGACACTGGGTAAGGACCACTGACCTATACTAAATAGGTCAGTGGTATGGACCACTCAAAACCTCACACGGTTTTGAAATCACGTGACGCCATAGACGTTATAGACGCCAGAGCCAACATGTAAACAAATGTTCTGATTGGTCGAAAGTGTATGGTATTTAAAAGAAAAAAACGACTTTATCTGGAAAATTCTACATGGGCAAACTAGTTGCATAAAATTCCTGTTTTATATCAGTCCTTGTAACTCTGCTGTTGTATAAAAAGTTTAAGCAAACAATTTATTCTCAGATCAGTAAAACGTTGGTACAACTCACTATCAAATTCCATTAATAGATGCCTAACGTCAATACTTCTCCAGGTTATTTGAATGTTTTATAGCCAACTGAGCGATTAATTGTATCAATTCAATATAAAGTGCGTGAGAAATAATCTTGACGCCATATTTTGCTTTGCATATTATAATATCTCAGTTTTACTCGTTTCTGATTGGTTAAAGACACAATTTTTTTAACCGGTATTCAGAAAATTAGACAATAGCTGTGGTGTTAATTTTGAATACCACACATTCGACAAACTCAATAGTACCTTTTGACCAATCAGAGCATTTCAATTGACAATAGAGTATACTTAAAATACCATTTTTGGTATATATAGTACAATCTGATCTGATACTATCAGTATCACTGTATCGGAAATTGAACATTGTTCAGTTATATATCGACCAGTTTCAACAGGTAATCTACGAGCTGAAATCCTTAATTTTGTAAAGCCTGACGCCCTGACGATGTTTGAAGTTGTGAATTGAAGAGAGATATTTCTCAAAGCCAAAATTTACTTTCAGTTTTTTAAGAAGTCTTAATTTAACCTTAGGCATTATTCAGTTCCACCCTGTTGAATCTGTTCTTTCTTTCAGTATTTAATGAAATATTAATTTAGTCGATTCTTGCAAAAATTTTCTTGTTCATCGAGTGGTATTACGAAGTCTAAATGCTTAATTTATATATTTCTTGGTGAAAAGCGCACCAAATCCAGTCTGCGAAAAGTAAACAGCTTAAATCTGTCTCGCCAGGTTTTACTGGGCCACAGGCACGAGTTGTTAAACTAGAGATTGGGTATATCGTTTATAAACATATTTAAACAAAGTAGGACATAGATTACATCCTAGTGTCATTACTCCAACATCGGATTTAAAGAATGGAGTGCATCCTGACTATATTCAATTTAACCAACGAATTAACTCAAGAATATGTCTGATACATACTAAGCAACTGCAAGCGTATGAATTTCCTACTACAAGTACAACGTTGTCCTTGCTGATATATAATAAAAAGGATAAGTTTAAACTGAATATATATATAGGCCTTCTCTCCACACACTATCGTGTCTCACAGCTTCTCACTATATTGCCTTTGTCCTTTGATGTTTAAAAACCTGGCAAATATTGAAATCCTTTACTGTTTGAGCTTCGGTGCTCATCTTCTCAGTATTAAAATTTATCTTGTTCAGATTTTTAAGAAATAATAGAACCATTCCGATGATGCTCAAGCCAGGTACGCTGAGATTTGTCGGACCGATTTTAAGTTTTGCTAAATGTTAATGACGAATACTTCTATTTGATGATGTCGTTAGAGGAATTTTGCCAAGTATTTTTCAAATAAAGCATCTGATTTTTGCCGACAAATCGTAGCACGTAAACCATAAACGTACCTTCAGTGATTTTATTTGACGTACATGCATGACTTACGTGTTTTTATAGCATTATTCCATTAACTATATATATAGTTTCCAGATTCTATGGGGTTATTATCGTATATATATACATATATATATAGCTATCTGATTCAGTATATAATCTATAGACTATGTCATAGAATTATGAAATTGTCTTTTTTGTTTCCTAACCATATGCATGCGTTTGTATTCCTTTCTTTTTTGCAAAATACGACGTATAAAAATGACGTTTATAGTCAGCATGAGCTATAGAGAATTCTTGACGTCATATATCTTATGTATATGTATAGCACTTACTAGCCCGGCTACTTCACTTGTGCAACGACAACCATCGCGTTCTGAACTCTATATCAAGACGAAGATCAATCGAAGTATAAAGGAAGAATACAATATGTTGGTAGGTCAACGAACTTTACATATTATAAAGCTTCATTCTTGGTTTCTTAGGATAGATAAATATAGATAGACTGGTTTACTTAGTTACCCTGCAGTTATGTAATACAACTGAATTGCGTAATCTTTACAACATTTGTTATATAAAATTATTCTACAAAACTATATCTTACTCCTAATTAAGTTAAAAACAGTAAAACTGTACATTGTTATAAGAATGTCTAAACTCATCTGATGCGTTTGTACTACATCGCATAATGAAGGATTCTGAAAACCTCTTAACTTCGTTTTAGCAATAGGCCTATAAACTTTCTGTTTCCTAAGATTGTATCTATACTTTGAACATGTGCACTTGGAATTAAGTCGCAATTAAAGTTTGTTATTTAAGCTTTCGCATAAAGATTTAAAAAGTTTTTCCATTATAGCACCATGGTGTTGTCTAACTCAGTGTAGCGATTCCAGCGATGTCGCCGAGAGCTTCGGAGTACGGCTTACCAGGAAAAATGCACGATAGAGCTCTCTTCTGAACTCTTTCTAGGTCTGTCTGTAAATATTTACGTAGAGAATGGTGAAATACAAAACATGCATAATCCAACGACGACCAAATACAAGCACAGTAATAGGCAACCCTGCCTTAAATGTTTTCCACTTGTACCTAAATGCAATGCAGTCGGCTTTCTTGGCAGCTCGGCATATTCAGTGCGACATAAAATATTAACCATATGATAGACATTGTAAAATTGTTGATATTACACAATATGGATATGCCTTTGTTAATTAATATTTTGAATAGTGACATTGCGATTCTTGGGCATTACTCATTAGCGTTACGCTAAGAAACGATTTCGTTCCAATGTATTGTTGCCGCAGTGAGCGAGCCTAAAGTGAGCGAGCCTAAAGTGAGCGAGCCTAAAGTGAGCGAGCCTAAAGTGAGCGAGCCTAAAGTGAGCGAGCCTAAAGTGAGCGAGCCTAAAGTGAGCGAGCCTAAAGTGAGCGAGCAACTGGCAGCAATCCTAATCTTTGCGTAGGAATGAAATTTTGGATTTTTGCCAAGCGCGCTGCATTGTGGTCGGGTCCCTGCATGCATTGCGGCGGGCTTTTCTTGGCAGCTCGCCTGCTCGCCACGTGCAGTGCCACCTAATTGATACAACACAATATAAATATGCTTTTGCGAATTAATATTTTGTAATTTTGAATAATGACATTGTGATTTTTGCCGTCCCATTTGCGTTACGCCATGAAACGACTTGTTTCGTTCGAATTTATAAATCTTTTACTCAGGGGCGGATCTAGGATTTTGGAAACATAAGTCGAACGCCGAAGGCGTGAGACATGCTAGGGGGGTACGGGGGGCATGCCCCTCCGGAAAATTTTGAAATCTAGACTCCCTGAAATGCAATTTCAAGCGTTTTGGGGGTGAGATTTTGCAGAATTCCCAAGATAATGAAGTACATCAAAGACACGATTTTTTATGATCTCACAAACATACCTTCTCCCAGACATTTATCTTCGGAATTAAATGACTTGGAAAAGTCAATTGAATTGTACACATCATGTAGTTTCAATAGGCTTTGAATTAAAATGAATTTGGCTTATACTTAAAATTTAAGCACATAAAATCCTTCACAAGACACAAATTGAAGTGAATGATACTAATAACTGATCCAATATAAATCGCTGCATGTGAAACAAAATTCTCAAGCAAAATAAAGAGTTATATTTCAATTATACTTTGTAAAATGCATTATCCAATTACAATTACAATTTATACTATAAATAGACTTTCATCGCAAATGATATTCATCGCAAATCTTTCATACAATGCAAATTAGCAAAATAACATCGTTTTAACACTCCAATTGCGTTACTCTGATCCTTTATTATAAATTATAAATACAGTAGGAATTAGGAAAGCGGGAAGGTCCGAAAGAGCAATGCAAGTTGCTCGATAAAAATGTATTAAAGCGTGTTATATTTCAACTTCGCATCATTTTTATCATACAGAATATATTGCAGCATATTAATTTCTATTTATTTTGGATATTTTCATACGTTATAGCAGTGCACGCTTTATCTTTGGCTTTACCACCCAAATTACCACCACGATCTTTGTGAGGCACGTAGATTTCAGCAGAGAAGTCTCTACTGAGTGGAGTGCCTTCTCGTTGCTGAATAGCAAAGATAAAAGCTGCTCGCTTGATGGCTTCGCTGCCCGACGACAACCTCATTCAAAGACAGTCGAAGTTTATTTAAGGCCGTTAAATCGTATCGTGCAATCGCATTTCGAACGTCCGCGTACATATCAATACTCGACATCGTAAAACAATTTTCCTACTATGAAAAACCTTGGTATAGTTTATAATATACGAGATTACAAGTAGAAAGACTGCTTTGCATGAATTTCGCAATTTTCAGGACTGATGCCCCCAGCTGCGAATCAGTCCGAATCAGTCCAAAAAAATGAACCTATAGGAATTGTCAATATTTTCAAATTGACCAATCAACATGAAAGAAATGGACTGATAAAGACTCCCTTAAGGTGCAAATCAGTCCGACCACCCCACAGATCAGTCCAGATAAGTCGAAATGACCTCTCGACCAATCAAATGAGCATAATGACCACCCGATTCTGCGAGTTTCCTGCGTTTTACCGCTGCTCTAGATAAAGCATATATTTATTCAGAACTGAGCTCGTAAAGACGTAAACTGGACTATGATATGAATTTCATATTATAATTAATTATTCAAATTTCGAAATAATAAATAATTATTTATTTGCAAAAAAATACGTCAGTCACGCGACTGATTGGACTTACCCTAGATCCGCCCCTGTTTTACTCAACAATAGAACAGCACATATTTCGTCTCTGCGCTTACGTTTGTCAAATAGTGTCACGTCTTGACGTCAAGCACCCTCACAGGTCTCAGGTGGTCTGACGCCATTTACTACAGTATAAACAGTTTCAACTGGCAAGCATATTTTAGTATATGATATATATAGATTACTTCATGGTTGGTGAGTTCTTGACTTTGCATGAGCCCTGTTTGAACAAATTTCCGAAGATTCCGACAGGTTATGCTGCATGTAGGGTAGCAATAACCTTTTAGCAAATCTGGATCTCTATGACTAGTTTGTTCTGCTGGCTTTCACCATAGTCCCTATAATACAGTGTCTGCATGGAAACGCGGCAAACTTGAAAGTTTATAGCCATGTCCGCGTGGGTTAATGTTGAGGGTGTACTGAGAGTGCACGTTTTCTTTGTTTTACAACGTGTTTACTGAGCGTGAAGGTGCACAAACATGAACAAAAACATAGAACAAAAGGTTTAGATGTGTTTCCAGACACTGTGTTATAGGGACTATGCTTTGTCTTTGACCAAACTATTTTACTGATATGTCATTGTTTCAAGGCAGTATATACCCTGAAACACCTTTTTAGATAGGCTCACCCTATGCCTCCTGCAGATTCAAATCCGCTCACCCTTAATAAATAATTTTGTTGATTAACTTTGTTTACTTTTATATTATAATACTTATACACTAACACATTCTTTTCTTCTCCCGATGCTGCCAAAAGAGTCTACCCGGTGAGTGTGTTTAAATATTATTCGAGTACTGATAAAACTGATAATCTCACACGTGAGATTATTTATGATAATCTCACATGTGAAAATTATCGCTTTTGAAGTTTATGAAAATGGATATTTTATTTTATTTTATTTTATTTGAAAAGACTGTCCTTTATATAATAAACAGAAAAATACATGGATGCTTGGAAATACCAGATTTATTTCTCGTGTTGAACATGCATGATATCTCACTCGTTCGCTGCGCTCACTCGTGAGATATCGAAATAAATCTGGTATTTCCGCGCACCCATGTATTATTCTCTATATAATTGAATAATACACAACCAACGTGTGATCAGAGTTAATAGATAGATAGATAGATTATACGGTTATATATATTATAGATAGATAGTAAAGTTATTTACAAAATAAGGAGTATATCAATATAGAATGTTGTCAATAGTGTCACTAATATAATAGTTATTAGTAGAATCATACTAGTATACTATTGCAAATGCTGTAATTTGATTGGCTACGCTACTCGCTATCTAATTGTCGATAGATAGCGAGTAGCGAAACAGCCATCTCTGTAGTGCTGACTGTTGCTTCTAATACTAGCATGACTATAGTCTAGTACTTACTGCTTTGCAATGTTTTATTCAGTGTTTCACTTTCAACCTTCCTCGATTGCAGTAAACTTTCCTCACGGGTGGTACCCGCATACCAGCAGCTTTTTTGCAGTTCTGCCCGTGAGGAATTAGGTTCACTGACACTGGCATTGATTGAGGTTAAAAATGAAACACTGAATAAAACATTGCAAAGCAGTATAAGTACTAGACTAGTCAGGCTAGTATATGGCCTCGTCCTTTTGACAGAATAAAGTTTGATTATTTAAAAACCTATTTGTTCTATAGCTCTTGGTTACTGGTTTATGTTCATGGCCATTTGGGGACAAACGAATTGTCAGACAGGTATATTAGTACTAGAAATACATGCATGGAGCAACCTCAATAAAACAACTAAAACGTAAGTCGTAACTAAAATAAGCTTGAAATTCATTTAAAATCTAACAATTCATTTAAAATCTATCAATTTATTCATTGTCTTTAAAAACAAATTAAAAAATATTCGAATTGTAATTGAGATAGCTGCATGTATATAATAAAGATAGTGCAATTACTCTCCTATATAAAAACAGTTTAAGTACATTTTTGGGATATGCATGCATGGTATTAGTTACTTTGTACATTTTTTTCTCAATATTTGACTGTAAATAATTTCATTACTTAATTCTTTAACAACTGAACTAGGGTCTTAATTCAAAAGTCTCATGTTTAGGTTTCTAGTAGACCTCTAGGCCTTACCTTACTTATTTTATATAAATTACTACTCTTGTAAATAAATAAAAATGATTAGAAAAAAACACAACAAAAACAACATGGGAACAAGCAATTTGCGAGCTGTGAAGCCGCGAGTTTCGCGCCAAATTACAAATCAGATGCGCCCAGCAGCCAGCCTTATATTGCTGGTATATAGAAAGAAGGGAGTGGGCGGACTGATATAAAAATCAGGCTTTTAGCTAAAAAAAATTGCTAAATGTTAAATTATACACAGCGAAAGGTTTATATTCATTATTCAGTGTGCCCGATGTAGGACATTAGCTGTCAGTAAACAATATAACAGTATATAACAATAATATCAACAATAACAGAACAACCTACGAATAGCAAATGCTGTCTGCAGAACATTAATTTACTATTTTCCGAGATTCTCTCACATCACTCCATTACTGATATCTCTTCACTGGTTACCAGTAAAATTTCGGATCGAATTCAAAATTGCCCCGTTAGTTTACAAGGCTCTTAACAACATGGCTCCTATCTACATTTCTGAACTGCTTACCGCCAAACCATCAAGTGATCGCTGGACATTAAGATCAGATGACCAAAGTCTGTTACATATCCCGAAAACAAACTGTAAGACTTTAGGAGATCGGGCCTTTGCACATCCTGCTCCACAACTGTGGAATTCACTGCCTCTGAATGTGAGGAACTGTGAAAACATTTTAGTATTTACAGTAAGAAACATTTGAAAACATTCCTTTTTAAGAAGGCTTTTAACTTTTCATGGGTTAGGGCTGCATATAGGGTTTTAATATTTTTATCATAGATTTCTACCATATTCTACTCAACGCCATTGGGGTTTACACTGGCGAAACAAGCACAACTGGGCAGATGTGGAGAAAAATGGTCACTCTTACTCGTAAGATAAATTCCAAATGCGAGTATACCACCGAAATTCATTGTCCATTCACCTGGTGCATTTTGGATCTATATTTCATGCCAATCTCATGCAATAATAATTGTGTTAATAATTATATTTGACAACAAGACATTAATTTTTCAGTAATCCAATCATGGTATTTAGGCCTATTTACATTTGAATGGAAAATTAATGGTATTAACCCATCCGATCTAGAATGCATGTTTAATTGTTTAATTGTTTCTTTCTTAATTCTTAGACATTGACGAATCTTTCAAATTGTTTGATAAAAATGGAGATGGAACAATTTCAGTTAAAGAGCTCGCATATACATTAAAATCTCTTGGTCAAAAATATGCCAAGAACGAGATTTCCAACATGGTGAAGTCGGTAGACAAAAACCGTAAGTAATATTTTGATTACTGCTAGACAAGTCGTCTTCTGTAATAATAGCTTTAAAAGGTATAAAGGAAAGTGTTATCAATTCAACGGAAGCCGTGGTATTGGTTATATAGTTGCGCATAACCTATTAACTTATTCATCTGAGCTCGTTTGCCCGTCTCTGCAATTTCTCCATGAATGCATCGGAATGAACATTATTACAGCATGTCCAGACTATGTCGCAACTCGCAACAATCGAAGATGGGTAGTATAGATGATTTGTACAAGCAGTATTAGCAACGTAGCTAGGACCTTTAAAAAACTTGTGCCTGCTAAAGAAACGTAAACAAGGCAAGGGGTTAACACGTGGCTAGATTATAGAATACCCATCCACTTTTGTAACTGTTTGTTTTCATGATACGATGATACGAAGTGATAATAATGACGTAATTATTATGAAACCACGTAATTTAATACGCCTGGACAAGCTATACTTTTCAGTGATACGATGATACGAAGTGAAAATAGATTACGTAATTATTGCTGCCGCAGGCAGCACTCCTAATTTTGACATGCTCCAGAGTTCACTCGACCCAGTCTTTCGAGCCGAGTTATGTATTGTCGAGATTTCGATCTCGCGTCTGTCCGCCAAGATGTCAGAATTCCGGGGGGGGGCACCGGGGGGAGTGAAAAAATATTGAATAGGCAATTCCAGCTATCGCATCTGACTTGATGCAAAATATACGAATTTTACGAACACTTCCCGAAGAAACCAGGTTAGTATGGCTTTATTTCTTTCTGCTAATATCCACCAAGGCGATGAACTGTTTAGCGTTCATTCTAGAGGCAAACAATGTGCTTTTATGAGTTTATCGGCGCTTCTTACAGCCCGAAATATCCCATTGTCCGCATGGTCATTTACAACATTTAATAGTGTCTTAATACAAGGAGACAAGATGTACTTAAGAGCTCTGAATAATGGCCTATTAGTCCTAGCTAGACACTGGTGTAGAATTTTTGTCTATAGATAACTTACCAACAATTGTTACTGTTAATAATTCATGTACGAATACATGTAGTACGATGACAAATAGTGGTATAAATCTACCCGTGGAGGTAGCACAAAATATAAACAATCTACACGTGGAGGTAGCTTAAAATATAAACAATCTACCCGTGGAGGTAGCACAAAATATAAACAATCTATCCGTGGAGGTAGCACAAAATATAAACAATCTACCCGTGGACGTAGCTCAAAATATAAACAATCTACCCATGGAGGTTGCTCAAAATATAAACAATCTACGCATGGAGGTATGTCAAAATATAAGCAATCTACCCGTGGAGGTAGGTCAAAATATAAACAATCTACCCGTGGAGGTAGGTCAAAATATAAACAATCTACCCGTGGAGGTAGCTCAAAATATAAACAATCTACCCGTGGAGGTCAAAATATGGAGCCCATTGAGGCACAAAATAACATTGATCTACCCATTATGTTAGAAGAACAAATTGGCAAAAATGAAAACCAAATTTGGTTTATGACTTATGGAAAGGAGCTTCAAGGGCTTGTTATAACTGATCGGGAAATTGAATTTCCTTACTATGATATTCATACAGCACTTTTGAATATTTTCTTGAATGACAGTCATGCTATTTTAATATTAGAGGGCTATCTGATGGCCTTAATAAAGCAAATGAATGATTTCTTTCTCTTTGACTCGCATGCCCGACACTCTAGTGGCATGCCTGATCGTCGCGCATAATTTGACAATTACATGCCGCTGATCGATAGGCGCAAGTAGCTCAAATTACTAATATCCCTCAACATCCCTCATGCCTATAAAATTATTGCAAGTGCAGCCACAATTCTAGCCCTCCGGTTGTGTGAAGTACTTCATATAAATTAAAGATTATTTCTATTCTTTCTCGTACAGTATATTTACTCATGCACTAATAGTTAACTATGATCACTATGCTATGATTTACTGTTCACAGACATAAACCTTTGTGGCTTTGTTGGGCCCCTGTGTTGTTATATGACTGTCTTTTTCCCGTGACTTCCACCTAAATCCTTTTCCCCGTTAGGAAAAAATTCCAGGAAATTTTTTTCATTAGATTTTTTCACGCCGAAGTTTTGTCTACATTTATACAGTGATAATATATACGTTGCCAAAATTTGTTATTGCGCCACGCGAACATAACATAATTATTTAGTACGTTTAATACTACAAAACATGCTTAGGCAGCACTTTCCTTGCGATAGTAACTACTAGTTATAAAGACTAAAAGACGTGTACATGTTACTATAAGACTGGGTGACATAGGATGACACGAAGTTAAAACAGTTTGAAAGTATATGGTGTAAATTATTTAGCAATTATTGAACGAGGTTGAGCGTGATATGAAGAATTATCGGCATGCCCGAAGTTTGCCGTTATCAACCGAAGCCGCAGGCTGAGGTTGATAACGGCAAACTGAGGGCATGACAATTCTTCATATCACGCGAAAACCGAGCACAAAACAACGTTTAGTTATAAAATTAAAACAATAACGACAAAATATTAGAAATCTAATTTACTTACTATAGTTCTGATAAAAGTTTCAAAAGAGTGTATTTTTTACGCAAAAACTTTGAAAAAATCATCGTTTATTCATGTTGTTTTTACTTGTTTTTATTCTTTTATGTAAAGCTGCCGCTCGCTAAAAAAGTACGTACTGCGGGCTCAACCTACAGGTAACTGAGTTATCTGCTAGCAGATACTGACTCAGTTAACTGTAGGTTGCGTGATTCCCATATTTAACTGTAAGCAATTAGCCAATCAGAAGACACGTAGTGACTACAATGTATAATAATTATTTAACTGTAAGCAATTAGCCAATCAGAAGACACGTAGTGACTACAATGTATAATAATTATAATTATTTTGCGTAAAAAATACACTCTTTTGAAACTTTTATCAGAACTATAGTAAGTAAATTAGGTTTCTAATATTTTGTCGTTCTTGTTTTATTTTTATAATTGGTTTTTACCCCAATAGTTTAGAACCAAATGTTGTTTTGTGCGACAGAATTTAAATCGTTGTTTACCGAAGGAGTTTAATGACAATGCAATGTATAATAAAACAATTGTTGAATTCGGTTTTTGTTATATCCGGAATTATCAAGGTCTCGGTAAGTGTTATCAGTCTCAGCCTTCGCCTGATAACACTTACCTTGACCTTGATAATTCCGGATATCACAAAAACCTCATCCAATAATTGTTAAATATACATGTTACTATGCGTGACATACGATGTCTCAAATTATTATAAATACGTTCGTTGTTTGATAAATGATAACTTACCTATAATTATATTATACATATATATTGTATTCCTCGTTCTCAAAAACACACTGTAATATCGACTCAGTTGTTTCAATATATATATATTTTCATTTCTACATATTTAATTACAATATGTCAATATAAATTGACTGTATTCGACGTTTATTTCAACTGTGGAACAGACACTCTCCATTCATAGCCTCAAATTTACCAATTCAACTGACAGTTCAAAAACCGCAGTTTACATATATATTACGTTTCTTCAAACCGAGTCTCAAATTATTTGAAGCCCTCATTATTTCACATCGCACTGCGCATGCCTACAGTAAATACGTACACACATTCCTCTGACGCTGTATTGCAATAAAAAACGTTTTATTTATCCACCACAACATTAATTCGTTCATTGTACTATCCCAGAACAAATATAAAATACCTTTTTCTAAAAAAACGAGTCATTAAGAGCGCTCCTTTACAGCTTCTTTTCGCACAATACAAATAGCTTTAATTGGATACTTCAATATTTCTGGCCGCTTCAATAACCTCTGTAATTGCGACCGTGTTAAATCAAACTCAGCCCGGGTTGAAAAACCTCCAATTACCACGTCATTACCACTAAAAATGACTTCGCGCATTTAGTTGCGAGTTTGTGTGTTTTCTGTATTGCATTGTATAGGGGTTTATTTTCATGTATTTACAACCTATATTACAGTATATAGTTTATACCCTATACTCTACAGATGTACACTTAGAATGTTCTGCATGCATGCTCTATTCATATCACTGAATATATTCATCGTATCACTGAAAAATATAGCTTGCCCAGTCTTATAAAATAGCGCGGTTTTATAATAATTACGTCATTATTTTCACTTCGTATCATCGTATCACTGAAAAATATAGCTTGCCCAGTCTTATAAAATAGCGCGGTTTTATAATAATTACGTCATTATTTTCACTTCGTATCATCGTATCACTGAAAAATATAGCTTGCACAGTCTTATAAAATAGCGCGGTTTTATAATAATTACGTCATTATTTTCACTTCGTATCATCGTATCACTGAAAAATATAGCTTGCCCAGTCTTATAAAATAGCGCGGTTTTATAATAATTACGTCATTATTTTCACTTCGTATCATCGTATCACTGAAAAATATAGCTTGCCCAGTCTTATAAAATAGCGCGGTTTTATAATAATTACGTCATTATTTTCACTTCGTATCATCGTATCACTGAAAAATATAGCTTGCCCAGTCTTATAAAATAGCGCGGTTTTATAATAATTACGTCATTATTTTCACTTCGTATCATCGTATCACTGAAAAATATAGCTTGCCCAGTACTAATAACGCGGTTTTATAACAATTACGTCATTATTTTCACGTCGTATCATCGTATCATGATAACTAGACTGAGCTAGAGTGGACGGGTATTCTATAATCGCTCCCAAAATGGGAATTAATATGCTGTCGGAGGTATGCAATCTCGGACTGCCCTCTACTCTAATTGTGCAATTACTATTATAATTTCAGACGACGGATTTTTGTCCAAGGATGAATATACAGAACTTTTTAAGAATGAAATTGTGCCTCACAAGGAGTTGCAAGAGGCTTTCAAAGCATTTGACAAAGATGGCAGTGGATATATCACAAAGGACGAACTTAAACAAGCCATGAAAGCCGCGGGTGGAACATTCAGTGACTCAGAGATCGACCAAATGTTGATTGCTGCTGATACTGACAAGGATGGAAAAATTAGCCTTGACGGTATTTACGACATAACCTAGCGTTCTGAAGGGGTGGGAGGGGGAGGGTGTGGAAGATCACCCGTGGTAAAATACTATCGCATGTTAGTTTTTAGTGGTAGAACGTGGTTTCTTCCAACACGGCCAGTCAAACCCTATTAAAGCCTGGCTTTCATATGTCACCGATGGTCGGCGATACTTTCGCAGTGCAATTGTCTTTGATCATTGAATCCTTTATCTACCTCAAATAATTTTCTCCTTCAATGATCACTAACAATGGTCCATGAGTGCATCGCCGTCCATCGGCGACATAAGAAAACCAGGCTTAAGCGAACGCCTCCGGACCTCGCCAAGGGTTTGCAACATAAAACGCAGCAGGACGTAAACTTCTCGTAAATTTCTCTTAAACGACTTTAATAGGGTTACGAGTATTCTGTTAAAGGACATTGGCAACAAAAATTTTTATTGTCTCATTTGAAAGAACGTCTAAAATTATTTGTAAAATCTTGTTACTGATTTTACATATCTTGCTTGGTTCTTGAAATATTTTGACTGAAAGCAATGAGCTGTCCGCCATCTTGAATTAATTCTTAACCTCATTAACTATCGTTTTGATGACGTCAGGAGTGGGGTTAGCCTTATAAAATTACTTTTAAGTTACTGAGTAACAATCAAAAGTTGTTTAAAACGTTTTTATTCAATTCTAAATTTGAAATAGCAACCAAAACTCGAGTTTCGGGCTCATATTGATCACTGGCTGTCACGATAAAAAACTAGCGTGACCCCACTTGTGACGTAACATGCATATCCTCAATCCAAGATGGTGGACAGCTCATTGCTTTCAGTCAAAATATTTCAAGAACCAAGCAAGATATGTAAAATCAGTAACAAGATTTTACAAATAATTTTAGACGTTCTTTCAAATGAGACAATAAAATTTTTTGTTGCCAATGTCCTTTAATAGGGTTATGAGTATTCTGTTAAATGAATCATTGGGAAATAAGTGTTCGTTCGAGAGGTGTCATTAGCTAGGTTTCAACTGTTTTACCATTTTCAGTTTTACTTATTTTCCATTTCTTTTTACATCTTTAGAATTCAAGAAGATGACGTCAACCAAGTAAATTTTTAGAAACACTTGGATTGTTTTTAGTGATATAATCATATTGTAGACAATGAGCACCTCAGTGATATGTTACGAGTTTTACCTGCTAAGTGTTAGACGATAGACAATAGTTTTATCTTTTTTTCGCACGTGTATGTACTAATTGCAATAAAACGTTTACACAATGAAAGCTTAATATGTCGTTTTTGTCCCAAGCTGGTTATTGATAATAATTCTAATAAATATCCGAATTCAAAATTTCTATGGCGCAAATTATCAAGCTATTTATACAGTGTGTATAAAAAGGAGGTATTCCAACTTTGGCATGCTATCGCGCACACAATATTTATTATTACGCATTACATACACAATCTCGGTTTTGATCGGCTTCTGGCCTACAAATAAATCTTGATATTTGTAATTATGACGTCACACCTGCAAATAATAGTTTTCTGCATGTAGATATGACGTCATATCTGTAATGTTTATACTTATTATGAACTCATTACGCATAATTTGCATGAATAATTAGGGGATATGTATTTTGTATAAAAGTCGATAAACCAAGTTAATAAAGGATTATTGCAGAAAATATTTGCACGCCATTAAAAACAGTTTGTTTTTATACAAAAAGGAAAAACTTAGCAAATATGGCGAGGTTCGCCTCGCTAGCAGACAGCGACATGCAAAAACGTTTGGACGAAAAAGATGCTGTAAACACCAAGAGTTAGCTGTGCAAATTTTTAAGGACTATAGAAGCCCTTTCAATGTAATTAAAATTGTTTACAAAAAATTGTGTCTGCATGTTGTTATGGCTTGAATATAGGCTTGAAAACGCGTAATAAAACAATTATTGAATTCGCTTTTCGCGTGATAACACAACCACGGCCTTGATAATTCTCGATATCACGCTCAACCTCATCCAATAATTATTAAGTATATAGATTTACCTTTATCACACAAATACATTTTTCACTGCGATTAATAATGGCCCAATAAATGGCCCAATAAATGGCCCAATAAATGACCCAATACGATCCGATGAGTGGCCGAAATTAAAATTTTCCACCTTTCCGAATTAAACGTCCTTCGAATTTTGGACCATTTACCCAAATGATGGTTGCCTATTTGCGAAACGTTCAGCATTGCCAGTTCAGTCTGCAAACACCCGATTCGAACCTTCTATAAATTTACAAAGAATTGATAAACAGCCCACGGGTTACGCCTCTTATTAAAACTCCTAAATTTGCCATCAATATTCTTAAATTTGAATCCGAAATGAGAATAATTTCAATATATAGGCAGACAATAGCTTTGCACACAGGTTTTTCAACCCAATTGACAAAGGTTCCGAGGGTTAGTTAGTTAGAGGTTAGAGCCTAAGATTTAGCTTTTAGCGAGGGAGGAAACCCTCGAAGCACAGAAGAGAACTAACCAATCTCAACTTACATGAGTTTATCAAGCACACTGACGTTACCCAACCTGAGTAAATCCCTTCCCTCCCTGCTGTATAGCCGGGTGGTAAGGGGAAGCGCGCTAACCTCATCTGCCACCTGTGCTTCCTTGTTAATTTTTGTTTTAAAAGGGTGATTAGATTACTTCACCTAATTTCTTCATTGATAGTGCTTTACGCTGGCCAAAAGGCGACATACATGCATTTTTAACGAGAAAATTTTCACTTTAATGTTTTTCTTAAAAATAGCTATATGGCCGTGAATGACCGTACAAATCGGCCGCTGGCAACTTCAGGAAATCCTCTGCAGAGGAGAGAGTATTATAATAATGGGTAAATATCAAGATTTTTCTCGGCATCTCGTTTGGTAGGACTAATAGTAGAAGGTGTTTGTAGATGGAATACTCGAACGAAAATTTATATACATTTTTTAGACCTAGCCAGGAGCAGTTAGGCCCTCTGCCAGGAGTTGAACCTGCGGCCCTTTACCCATACCTAATACTGGCATCACTCCCATCGTATATACCGAACTTGCAGTTAATGCTCAGCAACTGGACTCTGTAGTTCAGTTGGTTAGAGCGCTGCACCGGAATCGCAGGGCCGCAGATTCAATTCCTGCCAGAGGGCCTAAGTTGCATTTTTCGCAACTGCTCCTGGCTACGTCTAAAAAAGGTATATAAATTTTCGTTCGAGTATTCCATCTACAAACACCTTCTACTATAATAACGCTATCACTCGAAGTGTTTTAGTCCCTGGTACGATGAGATAGCTAGGATACTTCAAAGAGTTTCAAAACACGTTCTGTTGGCTATCTTCATTCCACAAAGGAAAAAAGTTAGTACTGTAACCAAAAATCTGCCCAGAGAAAAAGCTGTGCAATACTGTCCGCCTGTTTTAATCCCTGGCACGATATTGACGAGATAGGATACTTCAAATAGTATCAACGAAATTAAGAACACGTTCTGTTGGGTCCCTCCATTCCTTCAAGGAAAAGAAAGTCACAAAAACCTGTCCAGAAGCAAGCCAGAATAGTAAAACTGCCAGTCGAAGCAATTTTAATCCTGGCACATTGATGAGATGGGATACTTGAAATAGTATCAACGAAATGAAGAACACGTTCTGTTGGAGTGTTGGGTCGCTTCATTCCTTCAAGGAAAGGAAAGGAAAGGCAGTCATAAAAACCTGTCCAGAAACAAGCCGAAATAGTAAAACTACCGGTCGAAGCAATATTAATCCCTGCAGGTACGACGAGATAAGATACTTCACAGAGTATCAACGGGCTTAAGAACACGTTCTATAGCTGTTGCGTCGTTTCATACCTTCACAAGAAAAGATACGATACTGGTTAACATCACGTTCTTCATTCCTTCACAAGAAAAGCGAGACAGTCGTCAAATATTTGTCCACTTGTGTCCATTCCACCAAAAACAACCAGAAATGTCTGTTTGACTGTTTTTTCGTCATCTTCTACGAAGAAAACATTGGTAGTAGTAGGAAAACCGAAGTATCCGGAAAAAACCCACAAGAGAGAACCAACCAATCTCAACTTACATGAGTTTATCAAACACACTGACGTTACCCAACCTAAGTAGATCCGTGCCCTCGACCGGCTGTATAGCCGGCTTAACTCAGAGGTAAGGGGCAGCGCGCTAACCGCGTCTGCCACCCGTTATGACTTCTGAGAAAATGTACATCTCGGAATTGGGATCTTGGGATACTGGATTTTCAGAGATATTTGCGTGAGGGACATTTTCAATTTTTCACACATATACTTGATATTTTATGAGAAATGCTAAGGAATCGTAACCAGAGTTGCAAAAAAGCTGCCGGTATGCGGGTAACACCCGTGAGAAAGGTTTACTGGCATTGAGGAAGGTTGAAAGTGAAACAGTGAATAGAAAATTGCAACGGAGTAGGTACTAGACTAGTCAGTATTAAAAGCAACAGTCAGCACTCGGTCAGACTAGCAGTACTGCAATGGCCAACTGGCCAAACCTACCCAAGCAAAAAGCCTGGATGTCGGAAAGTTTCCAGTTGTTTTGAGGAAGGTTGGGAAAACCCAAAATCCTATCCGGAGAACGGTTGAAAACCGTTTTGCCACTCTGAAACCAAACTTATCTGTCATTTGAGATTGTGAAGTGTTGTTCATATTGAAGATTATTTTGAAATGTATAGGTCAAATTTCCCTTTTACGCACTTTTGAGGAACATATGAAAAGGTCAAAAACAAGACCATTAAACGAATAATCGCACACATTTCTTCCAGGTTTTCTTTCACACGAAGAAGTCCAATAAGTTTTCCTTGTTCAAAAACTGTCGCATGACAAGCTTTTCGAGGATAAACTTGTCAAGGGAAAATTACTTGTCTATGGGTAGCTTAGCGCGTTTTCCATTTAATGGCCTGACCGGTCAGACCAGAATTTCTCTCAGTATATTGATGGAAAGATCTGGACCAGATTTTTTGAAAATCTGGCTAAAATGGACCTTCTTTTGATTTGATCCAAATTTTCCGGTCAGACCAGTCCTAAGCTCAAACGTTTTGTGTTCGATTTAACAATTCGTCAATTTGATCGATCTGACCGTGCACGTTAATGGAAAGCGCCCTTGACGTTACAGTATGACATAAATATACACTACCGGTTTACCTACCATCAACGTTTCTTGAAACAGTCACAGAACACATGGTGTGATCAAGGCGACAGTGAGGAGGTGGTCCCTCGCAATGGATTTTCTGCCACACCATTGACTCTATATACACAAAATTAATGACAAGTTTTGTTCGATAGTCTATGCTTTCAGCGGTGCACTTTTGCCAAGAACCCGTAAGTGCATCAACCGAGAGCGAGATCTATTCCTATAGTCTATAGAATGAATATGAAACCTTAAAACGTGTGTTGAAAATGAGGCGTTATAGGCGTACCGTATTTATAAGCGCCGTTACTTATTCACAACAAGGCGGAGCTTAATCGAAGCACCGTTTAGCAGCCGATACAACTACAGCGCATCTCAATCTCTAATCAGCCTTGGAGGCTTGGACATTTATTATCCAGTGCTACATTATTTTTTAGTTCAAATACTAGTATTTATTATATAAAGTATAGTGCTTTATATAGAGATTTCGAGCACTGATAAAACTGATAATCTCACATGTGAGATTATTTATGATAATCTCACATGTGAAAATTATCGCTTTTGAAGTTTATGAAAAGACTGTCCTTTATATAATAAACAGAATAATACATGGATGCTTGGAAATACCAGATTTATTTCTCGTGTTGAACATGATATCTCACTCGTTCCATGCGCTCACTCGTGAGATATCATGTCCAACACTCGAAATAAATCTGGTATTTCCGCGCACCCATGTATTATTCTCTATATATAAAATATACTAGTATACTACAAAACCTATTTAATAATTGTGGCTATATGTGAAACACAAATGAATGATTGAGCAGTTGAATACTTTGATATGCATACTTTAATTCTTCCAGTCTCAGCTACATGTTATGATTCAACTGCAATTTTATCCCGACGCAGAACGCGTCATTTGGATGCGCAGTCGAAACTCCGAACCATTGAACTATATACAAACTGGAACGCTAACTCAATACGCCAAACCCGATAATAGGATGAAGCCAAGCTAGTTTTTCTGAGTTTTGAGTTGAAATACTTAACGCCGAACATTGGGCTGTATATGAAATTGAAGCTATTAAAAAGTTCTATTTGATATAAAAACTTCAAGACTTTAGGCAAAATGGAAATACTTAAAAAATACAAAAACAACCGCAATTTGGTAAAATACGGCAAATTTTCCCTCAAAGTTTTAAGTATTTCCCTTTTACCTAAAGTCTTGAAGTTTTTATATCAAATATAACTTTTTAATAGCTTCAATTTCATATACAGCCCAATGTTCGGCGTTAAGTATTTCAACTCAAAACTCCGAAAAACTGAATTAAGCTGGCTTCAATTTCCCCCCCTGCGTTAGCGTTCCAGTCTATTATAGTTCAATGCTCCAAACGGGCTTATTATGGGCTCTTACCAAGACAAACGAGGGCGCTCATTGCTCATGAATTATTGGGTTTAATTGAAATAGCCAATGAAAATTATATTACATGGCATTTGCTTAGAAACATTCGAAGGAAGGGAATAGAATTGAAAGATTGTTTCAAAATGAATGTATTTTATGGTTGATTGATTGATTGATAATAGTATTTATTCAGGAAAACCAACATCACAAGTTGTGTTTTTCAGAAGGTCCCTGAGAAACTATAGAAATACAAAAGATTATACAGTAATAATATGCATGCAGGTTATACGATATATATGTAATATATACAAACCGCACAAGAGGTCTTTATCAGATTTAAAACATCGAGGCGCAGCCGAGTGTTTTAGATCTGATAAAGGCCGAACTGCAAGGTTTGTATATATTACTTCTAAAATGACTCGTTTTGTACGCTCATGCACTGGCGTTGGAATTTTGAAGATTGATGTTATCTACGCTGTAAAAATTGAAGGAGAAAATTTGAGCAAGTCTATATCAAATATATAGATCCGCTACGGGTCATGAGTTTCCTTTGTATTTTGCTTATGAATAATTAATGAATTTTAGAAGTATATATATATACAAGAAAAGTTTTAAAATATAGAACTAAGATAATTATATATTACAAAGAAAAGCTAGTTGCAAAATGTTTTCGATTATATTAATACTGTGGAGATTTAAGAAGTATTAAGAAGTATGGTACCTGTATTGAGAGAATAAAGATCATCCAATGCACCATTCTCGTTCATGCCACCAAACAAATACAATGTACCATCAACAGCACAACCAGCATGGGCAGCACGCTTGCTTGGGATATCACCAGTTACTGTTGGTTGAGACCAGCTCATTTCACCATCGTCTAAACCAGTACAACATGAAATGGTTTCAACGCGAGTAGCATGCGCAGCAGTTTCATTATTAGACTACCGCACTATTGGTGGGTTTCACACGTGTTACAGGGCAGCAGATTGTGGTCAATGTTGACACTTATAGGAGCAAGAAAATTGAACTACATTTCTTAATGGTATCTTTAAATTGCCTTCAAATACTATGTATAATGAAAAGAATTATCATTATTTTCTCATTTTGATACCTGCAGGTTGACCACCATTTGCTGCAGATAACGCTTAGTGAAACCCACCATTTTGCTCATGCGTCTTCGCATTATTCTCATGCGGCGTCTTCGCATTTTTCTCATGCGTCTTCGCATTTTTCTCATGGATTTACTGTTAAGTAATGCTGAGTTATTCCGGACCTTCAGGGCCAAAACGGGCCTAAATGCGCAACGCATGAGCAAAATGCAAAGGCGCATGAATTGGTCACCTCAAAGGGTAAGGTCACCTCAATAGTATGGTATCGTCACCTCAAAGGGTAAGGCCACCTCAATAGTATGGTATCGTCACCTCAAAGGGTAAGGCCACCTCAATAGTATGGTATCGTCACCTCAAAGGGTAAGGCCACCTCAATAGTATGGTATCGTCACCTCAAAGGGTAAGGCCACCTCAATAGTATGGTATCGTCACCTCAAAGGGTAACGTCACCTCAATAGTATGGTATCGTCACCTCAAAGGGTAAGGCCACCTCAATAGTATGTATCGTCACCTCAAAGGGCAAGGTCACCTCAATAGTATGGTATCGTCACCTCAATAGTATGGTATCGTCACCTCAAAGGGTAACGTCACCTCAATAGTATGGTATCGTCACCTCAAAGGGTAAGGTCACCTCAATAGTATGGTATCGTCACCTCAAAGGGTAAGGTCACCTGAATAGTATGGTATCATCACCTCAAAGGGTAACGTCACCTCAATAGTATGGTATCGTCACCTCAAAGGGTAACGTCACCTCAATAGTATGGTATTGTCACCTCAAAGGGTAAGGCCACCTCAATAGTATGGTATCGTCACCTCAAAGGGTAACGTCACCTCAATAGTATGGTATCGTCACCTCAAAGGGTAAGGCCACCTCAATAGTATGGTATCGTCACCTCAAAGGGTAAGGCCACCTCAATAGTATGGTATCGTCACCTCAAAGGGCAAGGTCACCTCAATAGTATGGTATCGTCACCTCAATAGTATGGTATCGTCACCTCAAAGGGTAACGTCACCTCAATAGTATGGTATCGTCACCTCAAAGGGTAAGGTCACCTCAATAGTATGGTATAGTCACCTCAAAGGGCAAGGTCACCTCAATAGTATGGTATCGTCACCTCAAAGGGTAACGTCACCTCAATAGTATGGTATCGTCACCTCAAAGGGCAAGGTCACCTCAATAGTATGGTATTGTCACCTCAAAGGGTAACGTCACCTCAATAGTATGGTATCGTCACCTCAAAGGGTAAGGTCACCTCAATAGTATGGTATCGTCACCTCAAAGGGTAACGTCACCTCAATAGTATGGTATCGTCACCTCAAAGGGTAACGTCACCTCAATAGTATGGTATCGTCACCTCAAAGGGTAACATCACCTCAATAGTATGGTATCGTCACCTTAAAGGGTACGTATAAACCTCATTCAAAGGGTATGTCACCTCAGCGTACGTAACCTCATTCACAGGATACGTCACCTCAGGGTACGTAACCTCATTCAAAGGGTAACGTCACCTCTTCCTAGGTAACCTCACCTCAAAGGGTAACGTCACCTAGGGTACGTCACCTCAAAGGATACAATACAATACAATAATTTAATGAACACTCCCCAAGGAGGCTTTTCAGTGATCATTACAGAGATCATTACTTTTCAGTGATCAAGGGTACGTCACCTCAAAGGGTAACGTCACCTCAAAGGTAACGCCACCTCATTATTATTCTACTTCAGGGTGTGACGTCATACGTGTCAATTCACTTCCGGCGTTATAGTGGGGGGGGGGGGTTACCTACTATTCTACTACAGTAACTACACTATATTTTACTAAAAATATACTGCTCGTACCTATTGTTAATTTCCAGAGATCTCCACAAATTTCTGTGCCTGCCATTCCACCATGAACATAGATGCTATTCTTGACAGCAATCATGACATGACCATGTCTCACTTTGGGATGGTCACCATTCATATCTGGTTGGGACCAGTGGTTCTCTTCTGAAAGTGATGCAATTGCAGAAACATAACTTGACATGTTATTAGCAGCATATGGGGGTCTACAGATTCTCGATCCCTAGAAAATTGTCGTATTTTTGAGCGTCTGGGACAGTGGGATTGGTTTTCCTGTATTTTCAGACACAATATTTTGATATATTTCACCTAGGGACTGAGCTTTCAGTATTAAAGCATGTTCTGAACTAAGCTATTTTTCCTTGACAACATGTGGGCTGGGGGGGCCTTGGCACTCCAACCTCCTAGATTACATTGCGTCAAATGCTCTTGGCAAACATGAAAGTTTGACGTGAGCATACTAGTTGGTTTTTTAATCTTTTTATCCAAGATTGTTTATCCTTAGAAGCAAATTATGGTAAATCATCATTCTTGCAAATCTTTAATCATTCTTTTAAAACATTGGTCATTCTTTCCAACACATAAAACATTACATTTACAACATGCTCAGTTTCCTTACTTGCGTTATACACGTACAACTTATCATCACGTACAGGCTCTGCACCAGATTGACCACCTCCAAATATAAACAATCTATTATCGATGGCAGCAGCTGAGTGACATGTCCTGCGGGATGGAGCTTCACCTGACGGCATTGACAAACACCATGATTTTGCATCTAAAAGAACATATGTTATGATGGTATTGACTAAAGGTATGTTTACACGCTGCGATTTGTCGGCCCAATTTTAGGTTTCTCTGAATGTTAATGACGAATATTTTCAGTTGGTGATGTTGTCAGATGACGTTTGCCACGTATTTTTCAAACATCATTAACGTGCATCTGAAATCGGCCCGACAAATCGCTGTGTGTGAACGTACCTTAACTATACCAGTATTGAATTTTTAATCTCTTGTGCAAAAAAAAACGCAACCAACTTTAAGTATTAACCTGTGTCCAATACTTGCACATCATTTAAGTTGTTTTCCATTTGTGCTCCACCAAATACAACAATTTCACTTGACGCATGTTCTGGTATAAAGGCCGAGTGCTCATATCTCTTTGGCAAACCCTGCCACTCGTGTTTACACCACTTGTATTGTTCTATTAGCAATAAATATGTATTTTTTATTAATAGAAATCTATTTTCATGTTGTTATATAATTTGCAGATGTTCCAACCCTATGCATCTTGAAACCAGGATGTAGGCAATGTCACTGTTAATTTTTCAAAGCTTTCTATTTTTGCCTCTAGAATGTGTATGGCAATTATATTTTAACTTAAATGTTGACATCTACAGTTTTACACAACTTGTAGATGACAGCATAGTATTCAATTTTAGTTTTAAGTTTGCAAATATCAGTTGTCAGATAAACCAATAATATTAAATTACATATTAAAGTCCTTCACAGTACAGAGTCTGAAATAACAGTCAAAAGTTGTCCAGAAAAAATGACCAACCAAAATCGAATTCGATCGGACATTTTCATATTTGGTCAGACATTTTTTTCGATTTCATCTTGTCTCCTAATCTCCATTTGATAAATCGCATCAGCATTAAATAATAGTCTTCAGTCTTTGAAGAACACAGCATAGCCAGCAGTTAAAAAAATGCAACTTAGGCCCTCTGGCAGGAATTGAACTTGCGGCCCTGCAATTCCGGTGCAGCGCTCTAACCAACTGAGCTACAGAGTCCAGTTGCTGAGCATTAACCGCAAGTTCGGTATATAAGATGGGAGTGATGCCAGTGTATGCTAATTATATTTGTGTTTCTATTTTTATGACCAAAATAAATCTCACCAAAATCCAGGATATGAACATCATCAAATGCTCCATCTGGATTGGCTCCACCAATGATCAGCAAACTTTCAGAGTCCTGACTTTGAAGAGGACAATCTTTCAAAATGCTTGCACTCTTTCTCAACACACAACATGTGTGACCAACTCTTGCAGAAGGCCCCTCGTTCTCTGGGGATAAAACATACCAAAGTCCTGACTTGGCTAGTCCATGTCTGTCAAGAACTGCGTTTATTTCCATTGTTTATCGCATTGTCGAAAAGATGTAAATATCATGTAAATATATTTGTAAACAAAATTACAAAACAGAACAAAAACGTGTTTCCATGACTTGCTGGCGCGATGGGTCAGCAGTGCTTCCCATGGCCATTCAATTCCGATGATTTCCGATAATTTCATTCTAGATCATTTACATTTTTGTCAAAATTTTGTCTATTTTCAAAATATTTGCACAGTATTCCTTTAAAACAATACGAAATTAATTTCTCTACAAGTTGTTTTTACTATTAGGCATGTTAAATACAAATATATCCCAAATATCCGTATATATTTTATAAAATGTTTACTTTCATACATTGGTTTTTGTGTAAGATCGGAAAACGCCGGAAAGAAGCCACTGATCTATATACAGACCTGTAAAGAAAATCGATGACGTAAGCATTGCATAAATTAGTTTACATTTGAAAAGGAATGGAAGCCCAAAGGGAACTTGTTTTTAGCCTGGGTTATTTTATTGTGGCTGTATGCCTGGTTGTGCCACCAAGAGAGTTTGTAAGTTTGGGTCTGACAGTTCAGAATCTATTTTCATCCTATCTTGGCATGGAAGATTTGCATTTTGTTCCTTTCCATTTAAAGAGAACTGCCGTCACAATAGTTTTTCATTCATTGCTACCATTGGGTGAGTATATGTGGCAATGTGACCAGCTGCTTATCAGGATATTGGGAAGTTTCTCGGTGGCCCCCACTCCAGTATTTAGATAAGAAATGGGTCCTAAGAAGCGCTCCCAATCTTAAAAAATGCCCACCTCAAGAGCCATCTTCTGTGTGCCCTTTTTAGAGACATGCCCTACTTGACCTTGAACCCAGGGTGCATTCCATGCACTCCACGCCGGATATATCCGGCGTGGATTTTAAAATTCGTTGGCGTATTGGCGTGAGATCACTCAAAAAGAAGTGATAAGTGTAACCAAGTTTGTGCCTGAATTCATTGTCATATGTATATTCACAGTATAACTTCAAGAATATGATGTTAACAGTATATAAGACATATTAGCCATAATAACATGGATTTTGGTCCCCCAAAATTGAAAATCTCCAATGTATTGGTGTGAACTATCGTAAATGTCGCATATCTCCGGCGTAGAGTTTATGTGGAATGCACCCTGGCGTTGAACTTTGTTAAGAGGAGTTATATGATTGTAGTTTTGTTTCAATTTGCAGGTTATTACATATCCTTGGGTTTAGTATCGCCAGATCTTCAATTATTCAGTCTACAAAGGAGCGGACTAATTGCTCCTGTTTTCCTGCTCCTATCACTTGCTTTGTCAATTTCTGCTGCTTTGATTGTTATATATTGGTCACGAAATAACTGGTAATTTAATGACTTTAGAAATTATAATATCAAACTTGATAATCTGGTAACACACGCTTTGGATCACTATAGAAAAAGCAGGCTAGAGAGGACCGTTCGCCCTAAAAAGTTCCATAAAACATGATGAATAACAGTCAATACAGACTTGCATGATCATGCAGAAAGACTACATAGGGGTGTTCTCGAACGAAAATTTGTATACATTTTTTAAACCTAGCCACCTGGGAGCAGTTGCGAAAAATGCAACTTAGGCCCTCTGGCAGGAATTGAACCTGCGGCCCAGCGCTCTAACCAACTGAGCTACAGAGTCCAGCCGCTGAGCATCAACCGCAAGTTCGGTGTATAAGATGGGAGTGATGCCAGTATATGGTGTATGGGTAAATATAAAGATTTTTCTCGGCATCTCATTCAATTGGATTAATCCTTCTACTACACCGTGTTCCCTTGTTCCCCCAAAAACCCTGGGAGACCCTCACTCTTTAAGCTGCAATGTGCCCCAATGCATCATACTTTGCTATTTAGTATGTCTAACAAAATTAGCCAATTGAATTTAACTGTCAAGGGGAATTTGTTGGGCATTAATGTTAATGGGTTAACCATACTATCTTTCCATGATTCTTGGTAACTTATTAAATCACAATGCACTTTTCAATGTCTAACACCAGATGATTTTACCCATCAAGGGGAAGGTGTTAACAATAAAAATTCATGCCATGCCCTAAATTCAAATTTTCCATTTCAATTTCTAGGAGAAATCACCCCTTCGTAAACACCCTCAGTCACCATGGCAACCCTTGGATTGACGTTGCGGCAAGGATAAACATTGAATTTCGTCGGATTGATAAATTCTCAAGTCATATTGGTGGAACGAGTGTCTACATTACTGACTCCTGGATTATAAAATGTTCCGCATATAAAGTGGACATCGCTCACAAGCCTGATGTCCACTTCAATATTTTAAAAGCAGAAAACCATGAAATATCGATCGAGACAAATAGTGCCGTCCAGTTTCTTAATATCCAAGTCTCGAGTATAAACTCGGCTGTGAAACCATTCGTTGTAAGGCTAAATTCAATGGATTATTCCGAGTTGAAGGAGAAAATTCAAGCCCCAATAGTGAATGCAAGAAATGTTGTTATACACCAGTCACTCAGTGATCAGTTTGTGAATGCATTTAAAGAGCAAGTTGAGCAAAATCAGAGATATCATATTGATAGAAATACAGAGGTGTGCTTTCTGAGTTTCTGTTATACAATACTGTTACATTCAGTCTGCAATAGTTATCAAAAATGTCCAGGAGAGGAGAAGGGGGCAGCCACCCAACTTGAAGATTAGCCTAAAGTCTCTAAAAATAGCTAATTACAGTCAAACCGGATGTTCTCTTGCGAGGAACATTGCAATATTGTCATGCAATATTGAAATTTTGATTTGGAGATTGCTCTGAGCAATTTGTAACCGGTGCGAACGATTGAAACGAATTGCAAATTGAAATTCACAACCAGTTTTGTAAACAAAGCCTCTGGTTTGGCTACTAGCAAAAAGGAAGCTCCAATCCAATTGCTCGGAGCATTTGATTGGTTTCTTCTTTTGCTAGAAGCCAATCAGAGGCTTTGTTTACACACCTGGTTGTGAATTTCAATTTGCAATTTGTTCGCGTCGGTTGCAAATTGCTCAGAGCAATCTCCCAATCAAAATTGCAATATTGCGTGACAATATTCCTCGCAAGAGAACATCTGGTTTGACTGTAACTAAAGTTGTAACATGGGATATCCTATTACTGGTAAAGCAAATTAACATAAAATTTGTGCCAAAAGAGGTTTAATGCCTGAAATTTACAGCAACAATAGGGTAGGAATATTGCAATTCCCGTCGCACCCCCAATATTTCGCAAAGTGTCCGCCACTGGGGGGGGGGGGAGTCATTGACTCTCATTTGCGTTTGGCGTACAGCCAACACTGTGCGCCAAATATGTTCATACTTCGCAAATTTTTCCAAAGAATAACCAAACTTACAGGAGTAATTGCAGAATACCCTATCGCAAAAAGCTGTTCATTAATTGTAATGCTACGTGGTCATAAAAAGGACAAACTGGCATAGTATTAAAGTCACTTAAGTGTTTTCTATTAGTTTCTGTCAACCCCGACCTCGTAAGTAAACACGGGAAATGTCAAAGCCTCGAACCAAAAATATATTCGCAAGCTAAAGTACAAAATCGATCTACAACTCGCATATTTTGTGTTTGCTAGGTTCCCGAGCCATGCATTGGTTGTATGCAACAAGAATCAAATATCAAACTTCAAAAGCTGTGTGCGTCATCGGATGTTGGCACCTGTATACAATGTTTTTGTCGTCCTATGTGGTGTTTAGAATGTATGGGTAAATGGTTTGCCAGTCGTCAAGATCAGAGCTCACCTGGAACTTGGATGTCAAGTACATCACCATGCCCCACATGTAGGGCCACATTTTGTGTACTTGATGTCTGTTTGCTTACGTGAACGAGTTTGGGATTCAACGTGTCAATGACCCGAGTTATACTACAGATAGATGTCCGTCAAGGCCAGTGGCGTAGAACCAGGGGGGGGGGCATACGGGTCACGTACCCCCCCCCCCCTTGCAAGTTACAGCAAAAATTGCCTCGTGTAACATGGCCTATACGCTCGCAAGTTCGTATCAGACTGCGTAGTCGAACTGCGCAGATAGCTCGTCTTCACAAGTGCCCAGTGGTCTTGCCGGAATTGAATGGTCCGTCTTACCGTCTAACTATCTATTCCCTGCCCAGTTCGTCCAGACCATAGATGGACCATCTGCCTCTAGTATAACTCGAGCCTATAACACAGGAATAATTGACGGACGATTTAATAACTATTGTATCAGAGTATACTTGGATTTCATTGATATTGTCAAATGATGTTTTATCATTCATTGAAGATTTGAAGTGGGACTGAAACCCGCGCTGAAATTGCATTGGTTCTCGTAGATTACTTCAAGACCTTCAATGTATACGTGTTATTTATATTAAAATAAAGTTAGTGAAGTTGTTAGTAAAGTTGTAGACTTGGATCAAGTCCGTCTCTCTAGAGTCCGAGGGATCGAGCGCGCCGAGAAGCGGCGCGCGAGGTGCAAAGTAAAGTTGTTGTGGTAATAATTAAAGTGTTCATAAAATCAGATTCGGATTAGTTCAGTGTCTTATATCGGTCAGTGTTTGTAGACGACGGAATCTTTTCGTACAGCGGTACGTGATAGTTTTGCTATGCGCAAATGCTGTTTGTTTACATTGTTGAATTTCAAAATATACAGAATCCGTCGTCAATGTATGTGTAGTAAACAAAATATCAGAAAAAATACGATAGTTTGATGTTATTTACAAGATTTTAGACAACAGATACAAATACTTAACACAACTAGCAATAAACAACAATGAAGAATGTGGCAGATTTGAAATTTCAAGGCGAATAAACCGGTCTATATTTTTTCCTTAAATTTTTCATCGGTTGGGATATTTACGATTATACAAAAAGACTGTTTTATGATGTAAGGATTTTGTAAGTAAGGGACAATTGTGCCACAAATGGAGGAAGAGATTGTTATATCAAGTTGGCAGCAATCAGATTTCCCAAAAGATGCGAACGGCAGTTTTTTGAGGACGATCAAACGTGGCTCGAGCAAGGAAAATATTGATATGAATGCATGGCTATCAGAACAAGATGCCAAGGATACGAGATCTGGTCAAATGAGATCTGAAGATGATGAGATAATGCTAGATGATGAAAAATTGTCTAGACTAATAGAAGGAGATTTGAAGAGTGAGTGGCAGGAATAGAGAAGCCTTTCAGTGTTGTAAGCTGGCCTGCTATAATTACTGGGTCTGCTGACTCAGCTCAGCGTTGGGACTCTGGCGGCAGAGTAGACTGCAAGCTGTCCCTCTGTCTTCCTTCCACCAATCTTTGGCACTCGAAGGAAAGTAGATGAAGGAGGATAGAAGGACTGCTCTATTTTATTGCTTTCACATGAATATCAGACTTGCTTGGCAACATCCTGCTTGAGTGAGCCCAGACTGGAAATTTGGCCACTTAGTGGGGAGGGAGATGTTCCCCATCTGCATCCCTCTATCAGAAGAGCCTGAATCCACTCAAAAAAGTAGCACTTTGTTTAAATTCTGTCAGGGATTTATACAAGCACTTTAGTCTTAGGGTGGGGGTGCTGGGGATGTGTTTTCCCGGAAAAATGTTTCCAGAAGACAGTACATTTCTGGTGATTTTTGTGAGGAGTTTCCCAAAAAATGGCTCAAAGGCAAGAGTAATATGCTTATATAAGCATCTGAACTTATTCAGAGTCAAATGTTCGCACTTGCCACAACTTTCGGATTGTTGTGAAATAATCATTATGGAGGAAGATTGAGTTTCAAAATTTAAGATTGATTATTTACTACTGTTTACCGGTAGTAGAAAAGTGCTTGTGTAAATCCCTAATTCTGGGTGTGGAATGGAGGTGGGTGTGTACCCCTTGCAATCTCCAGCACCCCCAAAAAATTAGCATTGGCCAGTGGTCACCAAAATTTTCATGATGAGTGAAATGTTTGACAGCAGCTGTCATAGTGGAACAATTTGAACCCCTTCCCTGGAAAGTATCCCCCAGGTAAATGATCCTGAATATAATATACCCTTCATATAAGCCTACCCTTGGATAGCACTGTTGTTATTCTAACTGTTACGCAAAGGCCCATTCTGAGGTTTAAATCTATATAGTATACAAATATTCTTTAACCCATTAACTGTCAGTACCCTACCACTGATGAGTAAAATCGTCTGGCATTTGACAGTCTCAGTAAAATCGTCTGGCGTTAGACAGAGTAAAATTTATACTAAAGTAGGGCACATCTGGGCTCATTGCAAGCTAATGGGTTAACAAGAGACACTGGCAGATAGTTTTGTTAACCCAATTTTAACTGGCAGTACTCTACCACTGACGAGTAAATTTGTCTGGCGTTAGACAGAGTAAATCTAGGGTGCATTGCAAGCTAAACAGTCGTGCTGGTTTGAAGTGGTTCTCCAACCTACTGTACATGTAGGTAGTATATAGTTAACCTAATAACGAAATCTGATGCATTGTATTAAATTATTTACCATTGATTACAGGTAGTGATAGGATTAAATGAGTTAACCATACTGTGCCATTTTTTCAGGTGACGAAGAACATGAATCCTTTAACAGATCAAAAAAACCTAAACCCAAGCTTCGGCATGAAACGAGATTTTCAAATACAGAAAATAAACCATCCAACGACTCGGCCGAGAAATTGTTTTCGGACAGAAAAGACAAGGCAGGTAACCTATTTTCTGGTGCCAAAGACAAAGCAGATAAATTATTTTCTGGTGGAAAAGACAAAGCAGATAACTTATTTTCTGGTGGGAAGGACCCGGTGGACAACTTGTTTTCTGGGCGAAAAAACTCGGCTGATAAATTCTTTTCTGGTGGAAAAGGAAAAGAGAAGAATGGTGACACGATTACGTCACCAAGGCCAGTTCCACGTCCTCGTTCGAAACCAAAAGAAAAAGATCACGAACATAAAAGCCAAGGATTGAACTCTCTGAATGAAACAACAGACGCCAACAAGATAACTGCTGATAAGCTTTTTGATTCAATGGGAAAAAGCAGTAAGAGTGTTTCGTTTGGTGATGTCCAAACAAGTAAAGATTCGGCCAAAAAGGGTTCGAAATCAGTTGAAACGAAATCTAGCAATGATAGACATTCTAGCAATGAAAGAACTCCGCCAAAAAAAGCTCCAAGGAGTCCAAGGAATAAGCTGAACTCTAACAGTCCACGTAGGAGAAAATCCTCAGATGAAAGTGATTCAGAACGTCAAAGAACCTCAGAACATAAAAAACGTCCACAACCTCAACCAAGGCATCGTGATAGAAAATATTTGGAAAATGACAGTTCAACAACTGGTCATAATTCTGGGAGTCACTCGGCACAGGATGGTATGGAATTATTTGATAGCAGGAATGGTGGTGATATACAACACCAAGGAAATTTCAGTGGTGATGTTGCTTCGAGAGGTGATACCGCTAGAGGGTTAAAACAGAAGAAGCATGGTGAAGCGGTTTTTGAAGGTAGAACGAAGGAAGGGAAAACTCCGAAGCGGGAAGGGAGTTCTCCTGGGCAGGAGAGAAGAACGCCCAGGCAAGAAGGGAGTTCTCCCAGGCGGGAATCGAAAGAACACGAGAATTATGGTTTTAGTAGGAATGGCGAGGGATATTCTAGAAGTAAACACGAGGAAATGCAGGAAGGTAGTTTTAGGAAAGATCGTGATAGAAAAGGAAATATGACTGACATGTTTGAAGACCATCTACCAGCAAGCGATGAAATCGTGATAGGCAGTGAAGAGAGCAGAACCAACCAACACGGCAGGCGACCGTCAGGTAGGCTTCTGACAAAACCTTTTATATCTAGACATATCACGTCTTTTCGAAAAAGCACGCTAAATCGTATCGAGTAGGCCCACGAAGAGAGTCCACAGTAGGCTTCTAAAAACCCGAATCTCGTGCTCAAATTTTTTACTATCTCATTTTTTCATATATACATTATATTGTCTTGAAGGTAACGAAAACAAGGGAAGATCACCCATGAAAGCCCACAAAGCTCTAAACGAAATGACAAGGTCTCCAGATATGTATAACTTCAAGTACGAAAGCAGAGATTCACCTCAGAATGACACATTTTCAAGAAGTAAGGGACGGTCATCCTCGTTGACGGATTTAAACAACTGGAAGAACACCGAGTTTGAAAACTATCACCATGAGGACAGTTTGGATAGCTCAAGGTCAGGGTTTACCTCCTCGCGGGGTATCAGAGATGCTGTGTATGCTGAGTGGCTTGAGAAGAAACAGGGAAAATTGAAGGAAGCTGTTAGGAAGAAAGTGGAAGAGAAGAGGAAAGAAGAAGAAGAAAAGATAAGGGGAAAACAAGAGAAAGAATTGCTGGTAAAGTTTAAGCCAAATGATATTTTACAAATATACCATATCAATACTCAGAGAGCGAGGCAATTTGTCTTAAATTGCCAACCCCTGGGATACTGGAGTTTGTCAAATATGGTGATATTTAAAACAACTGATTATCTTAAGCTTGCTTTCCGCTTTAATCGGATGGAAACGCACGCACCATTTAGTGTTTTCTTTCGTGTCAATGCCATTAAATCCGCTCAATGGTTCCGCTATAGTACTCCCAAAACAAATAAATACACTACGTTTGGTTACGTCACGGCAGAAATGCAAGCTTTAGTCTTAGAGACTGTGATATATTTTACGTGCGCGAGATTCGAAAAAAATTCCATATTGTGTAAAATTCCACTCCTGAGATACTTGTGTTTGTCAAGTATTTTGGTGATATTGAAAAAAGAAACATTGAGCCATCTTTTTATTGGATCCCTTTTCTCACCGAATTCTACCATGAAAGTTTTAGTATTACAGTCGAATCCCTGCTATCGGAGATCTCTCCTAATCGGAACCCCTACACAAATCTCTGGTCCCAACGTTACGAAAATACTATTATTAGGGAGCTTTAGCAGTGACTACGAGTACGAATACGAGTACGTGATTCGTCATTTTCGCGTGTTGTTTGCATACGCCATCTCGCAAAAGTCGTAGTCGTCGGGCTTTTGAGTACGAGATTTATCAAAATTCTCGTAGTCAAAAGCCCAACGACTACGACTTTTGCGAGATGGCGTATACAAACAACACGGCATTTGGCGGAAAAATGACGAATCTCGTACTCGTAGTCACTGCTAAAGCTCCCTATTAGGGAACGTTAGATTTGACGACGGCTACGAGAACGACTACGAGATTTTTCCGTTAAATATCTGCTAATACAAACTCAAAGTTGTACTCGCTTTTGCTCAACTGTTGTTATAAAGATGTGCTGTGCCAAAGAAAGGATGATAACAAGTTTGTATTAGCAGATATTTAACGGGAAAATCTCGTAGTCGTTCTCGTAGCCGTCGTCAAATCGAAAGTTCCCTATTATCACCCCTATGAAGAACTCTTTTTAAGGGAACAAGTCGGCGGGGTCTCGAAGGTGTCCGCTTATATTAATAGACGTTGGATTGTATTTAAAACCCTGGTGAAACGAGGATGAGAGTTGGTGAGAATTGGCAAGCGAGAGTTTCCATGAGAGTTTGATCAACTCTCATGGCCCGGTCAAACGAGAACAAGAGTTGCATGAGAGTTGACTTGAACCAGCTTAAAGTTGATTAGAGTCGATGAGAGTTGGTTGCAACTCCTCTCAATAGAGACCTTACAAATTTAAGACGGCAACGTGACGACGACGGCTATAAATACAATGAAATTTATAGTATTTTAGAATAGAAATGAATAATTAAAATCCCACGGGAATTTTAGACGTCATCCTCGCTCTGTTTACAACGGTAAACTACAGATTTATGTCTTGTGTTCAACGTCTTCATTTCAAGTCGCGAGAAGTGGTACTCAGCAAATTGGCTCAGTACTGAAGTAGAAATCTTCTAAACCAAAAAGCCCTTATCTCAACTTCCTCAAACTGAAGTGAATTCATATGATTGATAATACACGACAACTTTTATTTAATTGATTTATTTGTTAAGGAGTTTGTTTGGCCGTCGTCGTTCGCGTTGCCGTCCTACATCGTAAGGTCTCTATTGACTCTCGTCAACTCTCATCCGCGTTTGACCGGGGCTTAAAGAGACGAAAGATATTTTCTTACCTCTGCGAAACAATTCTTCACTATATTAAAAACGCGAGTGCTTTTCCAGTCCGTGGTTAAGAAATCCTTCTATTTGAAATCGTAGCCATAGGTAATCAGAATCATAATTCACATAATCTACAAAACACAGAACGAATTAAAAGCACCTGATCTGCAATTTTAATGAATACGTCTTGCTTTGGCATATTTTAGGGCAAAAAAGCTTTCGAAGCTTGGAGTTCGCAGAAAGAGGGAGTGATTAAAACGGAAGTCAAAAAGAAGAAAGAAATTAAGAACAAAGAATTAGACAAGAAGCGTGAGGAAATTATGAAGAAACAGGACGCTAAGAAGTTCTTCGAGTCGTGGAAAAGTAAAAAAGACGAAGTGTTGAATGAAAGTTATAATGAAAAGAAAATCAAGGAACGAGAAGTTAAACAAAAGAAGATAGACGATCATAAAGAGAAGATTGACATAGCAAAGAAAGCTTATGATAAATGGTAAAACCCTGGGCTAACTAGAAAACATTGTTGTGGAAATATTGTTTAGTAGCCATGTTTCCCGAAGGTAGCCATGGCTGTCCAAACCAGGAAACATTGTTTTCTAGCCATGTTTTCCGAAGATGGGCAAATCAAGAAATATTGTTTCCAAGCCATGTTTCCCGAAGGTTGGCAAACCGGGAAACATTGTTTCCCAGTCAAGTTTCGTGAAGTTCGGCAAATCAGGAAACATTGTTTCCTGGCCATGTTTCCCGATGATGGGCAAATCAGGGAACATTGTTTCCTAGCCAGGGTCAGAATGAAACATATCTATAGGTCAATATTTTGTATTGTTCGTTTGAAGGAAATCACTAAAAGACGAACAACTTAAAGAAGAAGCTCGAAGTACCAGACAGGCAGAGAAGTTAAAAACAAAATATGAAAAAGAAGCTGAAATGGAAAAACATCAAGAACGTGATAAGACTTTTCAGGAATTTCTTCAAAAGAAGGGAACTAGCAAGAGAGCCCCTCCGAGTCCGAGTCTCACACAAAGGTATGATATTAAAGTTCTACTAACCCCAAAATTATTTTTGTATATGTGTAATATTTGTATCATTCTGAGAAGAAATGTAATATATCTTTATAGTAAAAATCCCCATCTTGATCAACTTTTTCACTGACAAAGCTACCGGATATGATGTCATTAGATGAATTGTAAATTAGTTTTCTTTGTCTTTTGATGCTAAAATTAATCTAATGACATCATATCCGGAAGCAATCATCCAATGGGCAATGACATCATCACCGCGTCGAATCACTCAACGGTGCTGTTCAAATATTAATAAGCAAAATTTCAAAAGATTTGTGCACGGTGAAGGCGCCTCGACATTAAATTGTAGCTCATTATAGTTTGCCGAGTTTCCAGACCATATCTCGATCGACTATGTCTACAATTAATTTACCTTCTAACACCACAATCACTAGATTCTAAAGTAACATTTTCATTGAGACTTTGCATTAGAAGTCAACGATAAACATAAAGATAGGTTATAAACTTGTTTAAGACATATCTAACTGCTCAAAAATGATGGCCTTTGCGAATTTGGCGTTTCGAGACTCGACAGATTTAATGTCATTCACGTGACATGTACACTCCCCGGCCATGGATTCTGCATACCTTCTCCGAATCTGATATTTAAACGCAATTTGACTGCAAGACTGTATCTTATACGCACACTCGGGGACTACGAGCAACGCTATAAGATACAGATTATATTTCCTACCAAATATATAAATCTATAGCTGTCCGCTTTACTTGGAATGCTCCCGAGTCCCGTGTATCATTTCCGGACCGCAGTACCATCCTCTAAGCGTGCGTTTGTTGTAAATCTATTGCTTATAATGATATCATCTCATTCTATTTTTAGAGCCTGGTGTCCAGGAGGTTTAACGAAGGGTACTAATCTCATACCAGACAAGGTTCAGTCTGTGATTGCACCACCGACATTAAACAGATCTAGATCATTCTCTGGACCGACTAGAACTATGGTAAGTTAAAGTTTTTATGTTATCTGCAAAATTATTTGTAACTCAGATATAGGTTTATGCGAACTGCAACATTTCCACGCTGTAAAGGTATACGTTCACACACAGCGATTTGTCGGGCCGACTTTAGGTTTTGCTGAATGTTAATGACGAATATTTTCAGTTGATGATGTCACCAGATGACGTTTGCCACGTATTTTTCAAATATCATTAACGTGCATCTGAAATCGGCCCGACAAATCGCAACGTGTGAACGTAGCTTAAGTAAGGCAGTTTTACTTTGAATCATAGAAATGCGATACACGTCATCTTAGGATACAATGAGACTTATTGTATCTTTATCATCTGTAAATGATAATTAACGTTTGTAATCAACATCGCAGTATATACACGTAAAATAAATTGTAACAAAGCTGCAGCAGACTTGTACCAGTGCTGTTTCAACAACTTGTTATCACGAAGTGTTCGCACTGCTTATTCCCAGCTTGCTGACAAGTTGCCAACGGCTTGTTGACGACTTACAAGGTTGTCGACTCAACAGACTTGTTACAAGTTGCGAGTGGCAACCTTGTAGCAACTTGATACAATGAAAACATTGTCACAACTTGTTGACAAATTTGCTACAAGTCTGTTGGTAACACATTTTGTTGACAAGATGTGGGATTGTAGGAAGCGAAGTTGCATGAAGTTGATTAGTGATTATATTTACCAGAAAGATCAGGAAGGAATAGACTGATTTTCCTGAAGAAAGGTTATAGCACATGCAAAGTAGGCTAGTCTACGAATAGGCTCAACTCGAGCAAAGCAAGAATGTTGAAACGACCAAATGGTTATTTGGAACTGCATGGTGGGTTCATATGTACAAGTATATATGAGTCCACCTCTCGTCTATGTATACGGCGAAGGGGGTCATTTATGGTAACAATGTAATTATGTTCTTTCTACAGACGTCGTTCAACGCAACCAAGAGATTAAGTAGAGGATGGTAACAGTTAAAAACGAAGTTTGATCAATGGAGAGCTCAAGCAAGATCCCATCAGTGGAAAGCATCAATGGTCTAGATAGGGCCGGGGAGGAAGACAGTGGTGTTTATAATAAGTTTTATGTCCAATAGAATTTATCATAAAAGGAAACACCAAGAGTCTGTGGAGTTCTGCATGTGTACTTTGAAAACAAAAAGTACCGTGAATTTTAATGGATCGGATAGGACATTCGAACGAACACTACAGAACTTATTGAGGCCAGATGTTATAAACACTGCATGCAGCTTTATTGGGATGGATATAAAAGACTTTGCTAAGAGTTTTAATTCTCAACATTACCATCCAACAAACCTAAATTATTGTGATTAATATTTACAAGATATATATATGTACACAACTACTTTTACATTTGAAGAAACCTAATTGTTATATTTACTGTCGTCGCGACATACTAAGTTCTGTCGCAGTTCACACTAAAACTTAATACAGACCCTTTTTACTAAATTTCACACGGAACATGCATAGTCATAGACAAATTTGGCTAACGTTTGTTTATACCCAATTCACAACTTTGGATAACTCACATGCCTAGTTACTATTGTTCTAGTTTGTGAAAACATAGAATAGAACAAAGGTAACTAAGCATTAGAATGATCTACATGAGTGAATAGCTCTTATACATAATTGCAATGCTTACTTACCTTTGTTCTATTCTAGAACAATAGTAACTAGGCATGTGAGTTATCCAAAGTTGTGAATTGGGTAGCAACGATGTAAACAGAGTTAGCCAAATTTGTCTGTTGGAGTCATTGAACTATATATACAAACTGGAATGCTAACTCAATACGCCAAACCCGATAATAGGATGAAGCCAAGCTAGTTTTTCTGAGTTTTGAGTTGAACTACTTAACGCCTTAAGGGCTGTATATGAAATTGAAGCTATTAAAAAGTTATATTTGATATAAAAACTTCAAGACTTTAGGTAAAATGGAAATACTTAAAAAATACAAAAACAACCGCAATTTTGTAAAATACGGCAAATTTTCGCTCAAAGTTTTAAGTATTTCCCTTTTACCTAAAGTCTTGAAGTTTTTATATCAAATATAACTTTTTAATAGCTTCAATTTCATATACAGCCCAATGTTCGGCGTTAAGTATTTCAACTCAAAACAAAGAAAAACTGAATTAAGCTGGCTTCAATCCCCCCCCTGCGTTAGCGTTCCAGTCTATTATATAGTTCAATGGTTGGAGTGTATTGATGGCTCATTCCTCAATTACCAAAAACGCCATTCATTCATTCATTCATTAATCAATGAATGGTGAAATAGTATAGCCTGGTTTCCATTAAGTCGTTACGGTTGCGACCATGCATAGACCACTTTCATAATCTTTTATGTGCATCTTAATAAGCCTCGTTGACCTCGTTCAGGTTAATAAATTCTATTCAATTCCAGTCACAGAAACGAGGCTGATAAGACTTATTAAGATGCACATAAAAGAATATTTAAACTCATCTGAATTGTGAAAGTGGTCTATAGCAAAGTAGCCGATGTAACTGAATATTGATATATATCTCTGCAATCAGTAAAGACTGATTTTGAATACTGCACATAAAAGGCAAGCTAGACTCCAGACTATTTTTCATCGGTGATAATGACTTGGTCAGGACAACTGCTGTTAAATGGAAACCAGGCGCTTTCCATTGACATGGTCGGGCCAGTTAGAGTAGAATTTCTGTCTCTTACTTAATGGAAAGATCTGAGCTAAGTTGTTTGGAAATCTGGCCAAAATGGACCTCGTCCTAATTTGATCCAAAATTTCCGGTCAGACCACTCTCAAAGTTTTGTATTCCATTTAACAATTTGATTGGTCTGACCGTGTTAATGAAAGCGCCCCAGAGGTTTAACCCTAGTTCAAGCGTCGAACTTCATGTGCCGATTGTAATGTAAATGACCCACATTCATTGTTCGAGCATTTGCATTAAGTTCGGCACATGAAAATGTCGACGTCTGAAACAGGCCTTAAACTTGGAGGTAGCATTTCTTTGTTGATACCTTGGATCATACATTGAATACTGTACGAATTGGCATTCCCTACCTACCTTATAATACCTTCGTTCAACTCACCACAAGTAGATTACAATAGAAGTAAAAAGTCCATTTAAAGAAAAAAATCCTAGGCATTCACTTGCATATATAATGCTCACTCTTTATTTACGTCTTTCTGTCACCATCTCTTTGTTCATTTTTCTGTACCTATCCAGCCATTCGTCCATCAACTGACTCACTAGTGCAGAACTTGGCGTTGCTTGTTGTTCAGCCACCAGTATGCCAGTGTTAGTGATGTGACAATCTAACCATTCGCGAAGCAACTGGTCCTCGTTTCCAAGCTAAACAATACACAATGTCAATGGTTTGATTTATACCTGTGTTTTATACTGGCGACGGAGATCGTCTGTGTATATTATACAGGGGTGGAAAAAATATTAGCGAGCTTAAGCAAGCACGTTTTTGTCAACACGGACGTCAGATTGCCGAGGGGGGACTGGATTAAAAATTGTGTTTGTATCAGTTTTGTGGTAATCTTCAACACATATGACAAAACTTAAGATTTTTCAAGTATTTTGCTTCCTTACACGAGCGCTATGATGCAAAATGCCGCCAAAATTAGATATACCAATTTTCGGGTGACGTCCGTGTTGACAAAAACGTCGCTTGCTTAAGCTCACTACTATATTTTCTGGGACCGCAACGGAAAATGAAAATATTTTCTGTGAAAAATTGACAGTTCAATACTGCTGAAGCTGCGTGTGGGTTGGTTGGTGGGCATGGTTGGGGTTAATAGTTGATCAAATTGGGTTCAATAGGTACACTGTCGAGCCACTTGAACAAGGAGCCAAGCCCAAGGGTATGCTGCTGACTTAAAATCTTTTGGGACCAATGGTCTCATGGGGTCCTAAAACCGTTAGGAACACCTCGACGTTTCGAGTGCTCATAATCTCGCAAGCCAGGCTCTTTGTCATGTGTTTTCGGGGTGGCGGGGCAGGGGGGGGGATCGGAGGTAAAGAGTTTGGCTTGCGAGTTTGCAGGTAATTTAGACACCACCACCACTCTTACTATATAAGTTGGGTGAAATAAGAACGGAGTAGAAAAATTAACCCTGCCCAAAAATCATAAAGTCAGAAGAGTTATCTTTAAGGGACTTGTCAGAAATTACCAGGGGGGAGGGGGGTGTAGACTTGAAAAAATAAGTTGAAAAACTGTAACCCCCTGCAAGGACGAGCATGAAATATCGTGACCCTCCCCTTGGCCGTGACCAAAAAATTCATGACCCCTCCCCTTTCCTGCTGCGCAAAATCCTCCCTTATGAAAATTATGGCTTAAAAATATGGTTCAGTTTTTAATGACCCACCCTTTAAGGCCCTCCCCCTTTCTCCACCTCCCCTCCCCCCTCGTAATTTCTGACAAGTCCCTAACTGGTGCCAAATTTATCAGAGCTTTCTCTCTTTGATTTAAGGTTGTATTTGTAGTTGGATACGCTCTAAACATTAGTCCAGATAATACATATTTTTTAGGCAAGAATAAACGCTAAGCTATGAATAAGCATCATTAAGGAGCAGGAGATTGACCCACCTCAGCTCCATTGAGGAAATGGACTGGTAACAACTTGCACTCGTGATCAACCAAAGGTAGATATGTCACGTGACTCTCATCGCTATTATCTATATGTGCACCAGCTCCAACAGCACCATGTTGTTCTGTCTCCATAGCAACGAGTGCTGAGAAATGTCCTCGTGTATAGCCCAGAACGATTGGACTTTTCCAGCAGAAACTTTTCTCCCACAACAGAGGCAAATACACACCTAGATAGATAAATAGTTTAACAAAATTTTTACAGAGTGACGTATCAACTCTCTATCGCAGGCTAGGTAACCGATACATACCTTGAAATCGTGCCAGTCCCAAAGTCTCGCCTCGAAAACTCCTCACAAACTTCACACCATAGATTATGATAGGTCTGCGGATAATATGAGCCAAGGCAAACACATGCATTTGCTCTAACGAGGCCCCAGGTTGGCTGGCAAGAGAGAGGACCGATGCCCAGTCTTGCTCCCATTGATCTTCATCCAATGTAAACTGCATGTTCGTTGCCTGCATTTCCTCCCACTCCTTCCAACGAGGGAAAAACCTGGTGAACAAAAATACTGACTGAGATCATTTACTTCTTTTGTATTGTTTCATGCATGTAGATATTATTAGTTACTTGTTCTACTGTGTACCATAATTATGGCTTAGGGTGTTCACGAGTTTATCAGTTTGCAACTGTAATTAGTTACTGACAGAGATAAATTTCGCAGGCACTAAATAATATTAATGCACCCTGAGTGCATTACTCAGTCACCTTTTGACTTTGGATAGAAAGTCAATGGCAGAACTAAAAGTTCAAGGTTTAATATGATCGTACCTGCCTAAAGAATATAAAAGACTAGCTAGGTAAAGGTCTTGCAGCATTAAATACACCGAAGGAAGACAATGTCAGTTTAATGTCTCTACTTTGAAATGACTATAATTATACTACTAACTTCTTCAACAGTCTAAACTATTATTATATTAATATTTTGCATATTAAAACTATCATATATATGCTTTGTAAAAGGAGTAGTTACTAGTTAGCTAATTCAACATACCAAGCTTTGCCAAATAATTACGGTTCAAAGAGCACCACATCTCAGTGCTTTCAATCATAATTATTGTAATAGCAGGCTGCACTCCAAAAATATGGGTCTGTGCTCGAAATTTCCAGATGAGGCAAATACATACATGTTTTGCAAATAAACATAGAAATATGCGGCTGTGAAAGGCCTAATAGGTGGTGTTAAACGCCGGTAATTAAACACTGCATTAATTGAAAACACTGCATCTTGCAACATTGACTTTCAATCTTGACCTTGGAGCCAGGATGTGTATTCATGCAATATTCCAGGCTTGGCAATGTTATTTTATAAACTAAGCAAGTTAATACAGTAACTTCATACCTTGAGGCACCTTCACTCAAGCTAACATACAATGCATTCCTCAGGGCATTTTCACGATCAAATATCCCCCAAGTTGCCTGGCATATCGAGTCTAACAGACAGTCACCAGCAGATCTGTTCCACAATGCAAACACTCGACTATCTAACTGATTTGTTATTTCTACACTCCAATTGATAATTGATTCCACTTCCAAAACTAAGAATTAAAGAACACATTCTTGTTGTGAATCTGGCAATTTTCCAATTATAATATGTCAGTTTCATATATGCTGATCTTCACTAATCACTATCAAATAATGGTAATTAAACTCATTCAAATATCAGTGCTAAAAATATAACATCATGTGGTCAAGTGTGACAATGCAGTACTGTACATGGTGGTCAAATATTAGTGAAGACAGTTATTGGAAATACATAAAGTGGAAAGATTTGTTGCCATTTGATTCTTGCCCCCATAACTGTGAATACATTTGAAGTTTAATACCATCGTGTGAAACCACAACTAATAGGGCAAGTAAACTTTACAAACCTATTTCAATCTGGCCCTAATATTATGTAATAATAATATTAGTCTCAGGGCTTTCAGAATGATTTGAAGCAGGTGGCTGTCCCAAAAAAGTAGCCGTCTGTGACTAATAGTGATCGAGAGTAAAAAAGTTTAAAATGTAGACGAGTCTGGGCCAGTGTATGCTCTCGCATGGAAGTTTAAAAACCTGCAGAGATATAAAACTCTGCAGGAAATCTAATATCATCGCTTTTTCGACAGCAAACAAACAAAATTTACTAGGTAGCTGAAAGCTAACTCCTCTATTTGTTACTTCAAATTTGAATTAATCTTCCAAATTTAAGGGTGAACAGACCGTGTTTGGCTAAATTCCGGGTGGAACGTCAATTTGCTTTTTTTTTGCTCTGACCAGATGAAAAGTAGCCGGCAGGAAAACTTAAAATAGCCGGAGGAACTCTGTCAGCCGCTACAAGTCTGTCGGCTTATTTTGAAAGCCCTGTAGTCTATTCTGCCTTTACATATTCTGGTAATAAGCCATAATTTTCTTAGTCCATTAATTGGTTATTAAATTGTCTTGAAACTGTAAATTTTCAACTTTATGTCAAAGTCATCATCAGACAGAATGACTTAGAAACAAAGTCGAAAATTTACAGTTTCAAAAACTTGTCTTATTATAATTCATAAATTGAATTCCAAGATGACCTTATTCTTTGGAATCTGTTTCACAAACCTCGCTGAGCATTTTGGTCAACAACTTCATCAAGTGCATATTGCTGAACTGCACCAGGAAAGTCTTGTAGTTCTTTGCAAAAGTAAAAAAAATTACCCATTAACCCATTAGTTGGCAATGTGCCCAGATGCACCCTACTTTAGTATTTTACTCTGTCTAATGCCAGACAATTTTACTGACCAGTCAGTGGTAGGAAAAATATTTTACTCATCTAGATCTGCTAAAATCATATAGTACGATATGCTTCTGACTCAATATTATGTAAATCAAAAACTATGTGTTTAACATATTAAGACAACATAAAAATACGAAAACATAATTACTTACCACCTGGCAATGTAAACGTCACTAAATCTGTATAGAAATAACACGGCCAGTCTCCTTTCATTTGCCTCAAACCTTGTGCTGCTTGTTTCCGCACACTTGCTGCAAGATCCGGGCTAACATGACATGGCATCCGTTTAAATGTCTTTCTTGATACTTCATGTGGCAACATTATAGCGAGTAGATCATCTCGGTGATATCGTATCCCCAAATGAACCAAGGTGTCACCAACCTCAAACATACCAGGACGATTTAAAACTAAAACTTCGTCGGCTGTCAACTTTCGTGCGGCACTACCACCAGATGATAGAAACAACTTGACGGACGATGGCTCGCCTTCAACCACTCCGATACAAGCACTTAGCCACATCCAATCAGATTCCTGTAAATTGTTCTTTATCTGGTACTGTTGTGAAACAGCCGAAATGCTTGTCGCCGAAAGCCCATATATCAACTGTTCTTCGTCCTCGCTTGTGATTGGCTGAATAGCAGCCGCAACAGATTTACCTGTCGCAGGTCTGGCTTTCTGACGTCCACTCTTTTTCAAATTCAAAACATTCTGTGAGTTTTTGGTTTTTAAGATGGCTGACTCATCAGGTTTTGCTTTTAGACATAAACACAAAGAACATTTCTTGGATTTGTTCCAGTTTTCAAAAGTACATTTTGGGCATGTCCATTTTGGTTTATTCTTCGAAAACGATTTGTTTTTTTCGTTGTTATTTACAGTCAGATCATCGTGTTTCTCTGCCTGGTTTTTTGCCAATGAATCGATGGTCTTAGCCGGTGGTACAAAGTCATTTGGCCGTTCATTCATACATATTACACATTTAAAAGAGTTTTCCCAATTTAGATAAGTACAAGACAAGCAAGCCCAACGGCCTTGAAGCAAATCAGCTTGGTCAGAAGTTTCAGAACATTTACTTTTATCACTATCAGGAACTATTTTCTCTTCAATACGGTCGTTTGAATCTTGATTTAAACAATTATCCTCTCGCTTTCCCTTACACAAGGCACACTTTGTAGAAGCAGGACAATTATCGTACGTACAGGACTTACACGACCACCTAACATTCTGTTCAATTTTAGGCATATCCCCGCGATCAATTCACGCCCGTATTTCAACTAGAATGTTCAACAAGACGGTTTATATTAGGCCTCAAAATGAACAAAAAGATAAGACCATCTTAGGACAGTGTCATTGAGTTTTTCAACAGCAAATATAACAATATTTTAACAGAAGGTCAACACAGCAATTTGTATTGTTTACCCCGTCATGTCTTTTTCTTCTTTTTTCCCCGACCTTTATACCGGCTGACTCCTGAATGTGTCATGAGCGTATTTAGGACGATAAAAAACCCTCTACTGTCATCATTTTCGCAAAAAACAAACAAGAAATAAGGAAAGATAAACGCTTCGCCGTCACCATGATATTTAATATTTTGTTTTTGTCAAGAATATTTGGAGTCTGCGCCAGTGTCTGCGCAGAAGCATTATGACGTCATTGTTCGGACAATATGGTTCATCTCCGTATTCTGTGATATGGCCACAGATTATTGACTATTATGTCAGTATTCTGTGATATGGCGGCGGAGGATCGAGTTAAAAATAGTCAAATCTATATTTGTTGCAGCATTTACAGTGCAACGACTAATGATTAGAAATTGTATTGCGTTTATTATTTGAGGGACCACAATAGTCTTCTTAAATCCCGAAACCAGTATCACGTACATTTTTGGAAATATTTCTCATCCAACGTTCCGAGAATTTAAAATCACACATGACTGACACGAGTCCAAGTTTCTCATTACCAAGACAATTTATCGCGCAAAGCTATTATGAACCCTTGCGAGGCCTAGAAGCAACTTCGAGTTGGAGGGACACGCAGGATAATAAAGGCATTTTCCCCATTGTTTTAGCTGGAGCCTGGAGAAAAGGGCACTGCTAAGAAAACTTGAGGGGTGAGGGGATACACGTAGAATTTTCTGCCATTTTCCTGGCAATCCATTCAATTTCCTTCCAAAGTGGATTTTTTACTGTCAGAGGCCGAAATTTCCTTTTGTCGGGAAATATCCTGGTTTATCCTAGTTTATGAATCCACTTACCACTATGGGGCTGTCTCAAAATTTCGACACTTCCCTATATGAACTAACCAACGTAAGGAGGGGGGGTGAACTAACCAGCGTAAGGGGGGGGGGAGGTGAACAATCAACGCGAAAATGTCCTTAAATTGGAAGTGTCGATTTTTGTGATGATTTGTTATAACCAATGCCCACATAGAGCAAGTAGGAGTTAGACAAGAATTTGGACTAAAACTGAATGCACAAAATGACTTAAATTTTGTCATTAAAACCTATGCTGAAACACCTTGGTTTCAGTGGCGTAACTATTAGGGAGCTTTAGCAGTGACTACGAGTCAGGGCCTTTTTTAAGAAATCGTTAGTGGGGGGGCAATAATCGAAAAGGGGACCTAACAAGTGGATGGCCGTCAACGTTTGTCAATAAATATTATTGGTTTTGTCGTCGACGGGGATTAGTAAAAAATTTTCCTGGACTATACTATACATATTCCTTTTTTCGAAAAAAACATGTAAACCGATCCCTTTTTTTGTGATAATCTTCCAGTAATTTTCCTCAAATTATAAAGCTTTTTTTGGCACACAAGGGACCTTCACTGGGGGGCAAAACAGCTGGGGGGGGGGGCAAAGCTGGGGCATATGAAGCCGCGTAAAAAGATTGTCCCAGTGCATTAGCTAAAAAGGTCTCTGCCGATACGACAGAGTGAGTAGCGAGATTCGAGTCACGTGTTAGTAGACAGCGTTATTCGAAATCGGCTTTGAGAGTACGAGCCGTATCAAAAATCCGTAGTCAAAAGTTCACGACTACGACGTTATGGAGATGGCGGGAGAAGCAACACGGCGTAAGTGTGGCGGCGCAAAATGATGAATTCGCATCGTACTGATCATACAAAGTTACTACCAGGGTTCATGATGCATGAACTGGGGGCCGGGGGCCGGAATAGCGAGCAATTGTATCACCTCAATATTTGCTATTGTTTCGAGAATTCCTCACGCCTCCTCGGCACTCGTACTTCCACCTCTCCCTAACCGAAATCTTTGAATTTTGACGTTACCCACCGCTTTTTGGTTTGGCACTACATAAGGGGGTGTGGGGCCTGAGTTTGGACAGCCGAAACATGATCTACCAGCCACGCACACCTTAGCCAACATGGCCTAGCCTAACATTGGCAAACATACTGGTTATATCACGATATATATAAGTATAGCATATACTATAGTGACATTCTTGTATTTATTATTTCTTCTTACATATTATTCCCTATCATATTATTTCTCTACTTCAGCATTATTCTATTGAAATGCTTTATTATGCAGTACTATTCTATAAATTTTAAAATATTCAGGAAAACAATTAAAAATAACTATGAAAACATTATGATATTACATATTATGAGTAATAATAGAGATATATATATTTATTCAAGAACACAAAAAGCGAACATGGGTTTCGACAAATGTTACAACATTCACCCTTATCGTGGTGTAAAAATTTCCACCACTAAAAAATTTTTTTTCATAAATGCCCCACATAATTATGTTCAATGTACACATCATCTTCACACAGAAACAAAAAAAAAAATGCCAACTCTTTAAAGTATACACCTTTTTCCTAAAATCGATTGGAACCTTATTGTGCTAAGACTTGAGCATGACTATTCTTTGTTATATAATTGGCTTTTCTTTCTGAGAGTGACTTTGGCTCTGTTCGTATTAATGAAATGCTGCTTATTTATTTTATAACAAATTGTACAAATGTGTGATGTAATTTAGGGCTTTGATATAAGCTGGAGCTAAATCACAGAGCCTAGGAGGCCAGACTAGAGTCGCCCTTAGCCCAATATGCTTTGCTTGTCGCTTCCTCTGAAAATGTGTTCGGAATGTTATTCTGCCTGCTTTTTGCTGGGACTCTCCTTGACTTTTGTCCCAACCGCCCTGAGATTAGTGTCATAATAATTCTTTTCCGCAGAATCGTCATGAATCATGATTTAAGATAATATCGTATTGAATATGTATGAGCATATCTCATGATATTTAGCGTGAGACACACTCGCCCTAACGCATAAACAGCGAGACACGAATCTATATTCAGTTTCTCCTTTAAGGCGATGCCTGCGGAGGAGGCTAAGTTTCTCCTAAATATCAACATTTTTCCTAATTCCGGCGTTCTAGACACGAGCGTGAAATTTACGGACTTACTGATACGCGCTAGAAGGCCTAGCACAAATCCTTTATAACGGCATGATTCCAGAACCATATAGCATGGGGAATGGCAGGGCCAGGAGAAGGGATATGGTAAATGTCATAACGTGGGAATAAGCTTACTGAAGCGGGAACTGAGGGAAGAAGGGGAAACAGGAATGTTGCCTGAGAATCTAAGAAATTAAGATTCTCTATATAAATATGTGTGTACAGAAAATCAGTATCCTTAGGGATGGGGTTATAGGCAAATCGAGGGAACCGGTGTGAGAGTAAATAGCAAGTCTAAAGAAATTTTTAACGTTTGAAGCGCGATTGCATATAAATATTTAGTACTTTTAAAAAGTGAAACGAGACAATTTGGCTGTTAAATGTTGCCATTTTCTACAATTAATACACGAATAGATTGTCATAAAAACGTTTTAAATACACAATATGTGCATGGGAAAAACTCCCACACTCCTCGACACTAGACACACGCCGTGGAGTCAGTGCGTTACACAATATGCCAGATTCAGAAACAATCGGAAACTCGTACTCTACAACCTTAACAACACGTTTTCGCAAATACATTTTGTGATTAGATTACGTTGTGCATGTGCAAAACGTTGTAGGCATGTTTTACCAACGTCACTGAAAGACTTTAGTACAACCTTCTGTAAATGTCCGTGGAACGTTAAAGCGCAACGTTGTTTTTACCAAAATTAGCAATCATTGTTCGTCACTAGTATCGAATCACAAAGTTAGACTTTGACCACGATAAATAGACCTTTGGCACAGATGTGCATGAGGACTGGTCATACTCTTTGGTTGTTCTCAATAACTTAATGCATCGATTAAAGTTCAACAGCGGTATGTCTCAAGACTGAGATGTAACTGATGAAAGTAAGTGGACATATGCTGTTCAGTTTTATATTCACAATTTTAATCAGTTACTAGTAGTCTAGTTGTTATAAGCTTTTGAAATGTATCAGCTGATGAGCTTTGGGATATTGATGATACCATGTTTAACACAGCAACTCTTCAAAATTTTAGGCTGTGAAACAAGTATGCCTGGCAACGAAAAGCAGCTAGCAACCGTTTGATTCAAGTGAAAGTTGTTTATAAACCTGTCTGTTTTAGAGCTAGCTAGACTAGTCTGTGGCAAATGTGGTGAATGTTCATGCAGTGATTCGGGACACATATCTTCAGAATGCGAAGTCAAGAATATATAGGCTTATAGCACACAAAAGAATAGTCTACATTCATATATTCATTATATATAATGCGTGATTTAAGGGTAAATATTGACTTAAAGAAGCTTAAAGCCATAATCGTTGGATCAAACTCCTGCGTACACTAAGCTAACTGTATTCAAACTCCTGCGTACACGAGATTTTTATTGTTCCTTGTGTATTTCAACGCTGTGGTCTTCTACTTTGTAAATAATTGCATCAAGGCATGTTAAAATATTCCCCAGTTTGATAGTCAGAGGAAATAATACATCTTATACAACGAACTATGTGTTACTAAAACTAACATAATTTGAAAGTAGAAAGATCAAAATATATGAAAACTCCGATACCTGGTGAATAAAACCTAAAAATACGGAGTTTAAAAATTTCAAAGTGAAAACTGTATCGAGCCACCTTAAAGGGGTTTTTATTGGGGAGTTATAAAGGATTGGGGAGTTATAAAGGGCGCAGGAGAATGCGCCTTTTATAACTCCCCAATCCTTTATAACTCCCCAATAAAAACCCCTTTCAGAGACAGACTTGGAGCAAGTCTAGAAATATAGATTTAGCATATTTTGCTTTCCTTTTTCACTTGGAACAATGCATCCTTGAAAACACTTGCGTTGTTATGGATATACAGGATCTCTGCTCTCTTGACGCGTTCAACCCTCAGTGCAATCACTCATAATTCCATTCATAAAATGAGATTTGGTCAGTAATTAATAATAACTTACTACACAAATGGATATATAATCACAATATATTGCACTGTCACTGCCACTGAAATCCAATTTGGATCTATTTATTGAAATTTGTTGTTGGTTTATTCAAATTTGTATTTCTAAAATATCATTCATTTCGCTTGCATGCTATTTCACTTACTCTTGGTCTTCGAGTCTGAGTAGGATTAACAGCTCTCCGTCACGGAAATTAATGTTTTTCTTACTATTACTTTGTTTCGCTTACTGTAACTTGTCTCAGAGTTTGGAATATACCTTTCTACTAGAAATACATGCTTGCAGTAACCCCTCGCCCCAGCTGAACATTGCCAGACATTACACTCCAAAACATTACTATTGCTAATCTTTTTTATCAAAAAATCTGCCATGCAAAGGTTGTAGGCGAGTCGGATATCTGCGTTCAAAACAATTTTTTGGCATAGAAAACAAAATTGGATCCTTGGCTCACACCCCTCTTCACGACGCAATCAAAGGCTATCGCCAAATGAAATGTTTTACCTGACGTAATCACTGTGGCTTCCTTTTAAATTTGCCATTAAAAGAGTGGAAGGAAACAATATTATTTTGGGAAATTTATTTTGAAAGAATAAAAAATGGAAATTTTGTTTCAAGAAGAGGAAGCACAGTAGCCATGGCAACACGATAAAATAAACTTCTTTTCTGGAGTACAAAACAACAGGTTACAAAAACTACAAAAATAATTAAAATATTAGTTGTTTTAGCCATACAAATCTGAGATATATGGTGTAGGTATGTTCTTATGCATTCTATAAGCTTCAAATTAATGTTTAAATGCAACCTTCCGTTTACTAAAAGTAAAACATTGCCAAAAGTTTATAAAACTAAACTGCCTTTTATAAATTAGTTTTTGAAATTAAATCAGTAGAAAATATACAAATTCTCTCGTGTGAAACGATTTCGCTTTCCTTTTAAGTTGGAACTTTTTGATAGCATAAAATATAGGATATTTTAATTGTGAAAAAATGAAAATCTATGTAAATAAAACAACATTCTTACGGCTATATCAACAATTTAATATAAGAAACTTGCCATATTTTTTCGACTATCTATCTCTATTTATCCTTTTTTATAAAGTATAAACGATAAATTTGTTCCGCAGCTTTTCCTGAAGTCCCAAAAAGACTTACTGATATGACTTACTCATGTTTTTTTATAATTCGCTCATTCACTCCTAACAAAGATTAGTGAGATGACCACCCATCACACCCATCACACCCATCACACCCATGCGCCCGCAAAACTTGATGAACTTTGGATTTCCCATTGCTTTCCTTTTTTTCCGGGTGTAAATATCCGCGCGGAATTAGTACCCTCGCACGGCGCTTCGCGCCGGCTCGGGGATTAAAGTATTATACTTAAAATTTCTTCTGACAAATCTGTATTTTGAACCTGCTTTGGACGGAACCTCTGGAATGTTGAACTTTGGTAAATCGGTCTTGCGTACAAATATAATGGAGATAAAGACTTTTTATTCACATGAATCAGGAGACGATTTGAATGTACTTGCGAATATTGATCTCAATTATGCGACCTGAGTGATAATTAAGACGTTATTTAAGAGGAATGTGTGACAAACCTAAATAACGTCTGGTTGTGTATTAGGTTTTATCGAAATCTATTGCTATTTGCGGTTTTGGGTGACTTTTTGTGTAGTTTTGCGGTTTCCTTATGGCCCCGACACCCCTTTAATCTTCTTATGTGTGGCTATATATATTTGCTAAATAGCCGGTCAATCTCGTACTCAAAGTATGTATTCTAAATGGTACATAAATGTCATAATTTCTGATGAGTGATCAGTGATCCGGATCCTTTCACTAATCACCGAAGTTGTAGCAATATCATATACCAAAGTGATTCATAAACGTTGTGACGACGTTCCCTGAAGTCGACAAATTCATGTTACCAGGACGTTCATTGGTTCATGGCCGACGCCGTTTTCACAATATTAGCCGAACGTTCAGACAGCGTTCCTACAATCTAATTGTGCTAGCTGGGTTACTCACATAGTACACGCAAAAACCACACGTCCATAGTTCACAGTTGAGTCGGAATATCGACATTGGCAAGCGAACTTGGCTTACCGGGCCCGGCGGACCGACCATACTTATATCAACAATCTCTTAGATTAGATTCTTTATATATTTATAGCCTTCACATACTAATTAAAGTGATATATTATTCTTACCTTATCAGAATTGGTTTTTGCATATTGCAACATTTTTTGAAGGTTTTCAACTTTATGGAAATATGAATTTCCCAAGCTTATTCCTAGCATAATGGTAGCTCGTTTTTCCACGAAAGTTAGACCGTTACAGACAGCTTGTGATTCCGCCATGTTGACTTCTTGACTGTTTTAGTGTGGGAATTAATAGTGTCTACTCCTGTCGCGTACCCAGTAGACTTTCTCAAAGTCCTTCGTGGCTTCGTCTTTAGAATCGTCTTTATAACGAAGGAATTTTCAAGGATGTATTTGTGAAAGAGTAAGGAATTTGCGGAAGTCAATTGTTTATGCGCGGTCTGGGTACGAGATTGATAAAAACACTGTTTATTCAGCTCCCGTGAAACTCCAATGTTTGTGGTTTCGATTCGCTCAGCCAATCAACGTGAGGCTAGTTGAACATGATTGGCTGACCAGATTATTAATACCTGTCAAATCAAATGCTCTTGACAAACATTAGGCCTGGGTATTAGACCGTTAGAGTTATAAAGTCGGAACACCCAGGTGAATATTTTGCTCACAATAGGCTATTTCGTTCTCTTTTGAGAAATACTTTTGAGAAATACTTGAGAACTTAATTTCATCATGGAGTATAAAAACACTACAATCACTGTAAGTCATGGTATGTTAATTTGTGCGATGCATCGCACAACCGCACATAACAACCACACTACAATCACTGTAAGTCATGGTATGCTAATTTGTGCGATGCATCGCACAACCGCACATGACAACCACACTACAATCACTGTAAGTCATGGTATGCTAATTTGTGCGATGCATCGCACAACCACACATGACAACCACACTACAACACTGTAAGTCATGGTATGCTAATTTGTGCGATGCATCGCACAACAGCACATGACAACCACACTACAACACTGCAAGTCTAGTATGATAATTTGTGCGATGCATCGCACAACCACGCATGACAACCACACTACAATCACTGTAAGTCATGGTATGCTAATTTGTGCGATGCATCGCACAACAGCACATGACAACCACAACTCAATCACTGTAAGTCATGGTATGCTAATTTGTGCGATGCATCGCACAACCGCACATGACAACCACACTACAATCACTTAAGTCATGGTATGCTAATTTGTGCGATGCATCGCACAACAGCACATGACAACCACACTACAATCACTGTAAGTCATGGTATGCTAATTTGTGCGATGCATCGCACAACCACACATGACAACCACACTACAATCACTGTAAGTCATGGTATGCTAATTTGTGCGATGCATCGTACATGACAACCACGTACGTACACTACAATCACACTACAATCACTGTAAGTCATGGTATGTTAATTTGTGCGATGCATCGCACAACCACACATGACAACCACACATGACAACCACACTACAATCACTGTAAGTCATGGTATGCTAATTTGTGCGATGCATCGCACAACCACACATGATAACCACACTACAATCACTGTAAGTCATGGTATGCTAATTTGTGCGATGCATCGCACAACAGCACATGACAACCACACTACAATCACTGTAAGTCATGGTATGCTAATTTGTGCGATGCATCGCATGTAAGTCATGGTATGTTAATTTGTGCGATGCATCGCACAATCGCACATGACAACCACACTACAATCACTGTAAGTCATGGTATGCTAATTTGTGCGATGCATCGCACAACCACACATGATAACCACACTACAATCACACTACAATCACTGTAAGTCATGGTATGTTAATTTGTGCGATGCATCGCACAACCACACATGATAACCACACTACAATCACTGTAAGTCATGGTATGCTAATTTGTGCGATGCATCGCACAACCACACATGATAACCACACTACAATCACACTACAATCACTGTAAGTCATGGTATGTTAATTTGTGCGATGCATCGCACAACCACACATGATAACCACACTACAATCACTGTAAGTCATGGTATGCTAATTTGTGCGATGCATCGCACAACCGCACATAACAACCACACTACAATCACTGTAAGTCATGGTATGCTAATTTGTGCGATGCATCGCACATGACAACCACGTACGTACACTACAATCACACTACAATCACTGTAAGTCATGGTATGTTAATTTGTGCGATGCATCGCACAACCGCACATGACAACCACACATGACAACCACACTACAATCACTGTAAGTCATGGTATGCTAATTTGTGCGATGCATCGCACAACCACACATGATAACCACACTACAATCACTGTAAGTCATGGTATGCTAATTTGTGCGATGCATCGCACAACAGCACATGACAACCACACTACAATCACTGTAAGTCATGGTATGTTAATTTGTGCGATGCATCGCACAACCGCACATGACAACCACACTACAATCACTGTAAGTCATGGTATGCTAATTTGTGCGATGCATCGCACAACAGCACATGACAACCACACTACAATCACTGTAAGTCATGGTATGCTAATTTGTGCGATGCATCGCACAACCGCACATGACAACCACACTACAATCACTGTAAGTCATGGTATGCTAATTTGTGCGATGCATCGCACAACCGCACATGACAACCACACTACAATCACTGTAAGTCATGGTATGCTAATTTGTGCGATGCATCGCACAACCACACATGATAACCACACTACAATCACACTACAATCACTGTAAGTCATGGTATGTTAATTTGTGCGATGCATCGCACAACCGCACATGACAACCACACTACAATCACTGTAAGTCATGGTATGCTAATTTGTGCGACGCATCGCAAAACCGCACATGACAACCACACTACAATCACTGTAAGTCATGGTATGTTAATTTGTGCGATGCATCGCACAACCGCATATGACAACCACACTACAATCACTGTAAGTCATGGTATGCTAATTTGTGCGATGCATCGCACAACCGCACATGACAACCACACTACAATCACTGTAAGTCATGGTATGCTAATTTGTGCGACAACCGCACATGACAACCACACTACAATCACTGTAAGTCATGGTATGCTAATTTGTGCGATGCATCGCACAACCGCCCATGACAACCACACTACAATCACTGTAAGTCATGGTATGCTAATTTGTGCGATGCATCGCACAACCACACATGATAACCACACTACAATCACACTACAATCACTGTAAGTCATGGTATGTTAATTTGTGCGATGCATCGCACAACCACACATGATAACCACACTACAATCACTGTAAGTCATGGTATGTTAATTTGTGCAATGCATCGCACAACCACACATGATAACCACACTACAATCACACTACAATCACTGTAAGTCATGGTATGTTAATTTGTGCGATGCATCGCACAACCACACATGATAACCACACTACAATCACTGTAAGTCATGGTATGCTAATTTGTGCGATGCATCGCACAACCGCACATAACAACCACACTACAATCACTGTAAGTCATGGTATGCTAATTTGTGCGATGCATCGCACATGACAACCACGTACGTACACTACAATCACACTACAATCACTGTAAGTCATGGTATGTTAATTTGTGCGATGCATCGCACAACCGCACATGACAACCACACATGACAACCACACTACAATCACTGTAAGTCATGGTATGCTAATTTGTGCGATGCATCGCACAACCACACATGATAACCACACTACAATCACTGTAAGTCATGGTATGCTAATTTGTGCGATGCATCGCACAACAGCACATGACAACCACACTACAATCACTGTAAGTCATGGTATGTTAATTTGTGCGATGCATCGCACAACCGCACATGACAACCACACTACAATCACTGTAAGTCATGGTATGCTAATTTGTGCGATGCATCGCACAACAGCACATGACAACCACACTACAATCACTGTAAGTCATGGTATGCTAATTTGTGCGATGCATCGCACAACCGCACATGACAACCACACTACAATCACTGTAAGTCATGGTATGTTAATTTGTGCGATGCATCGCACAATCGCACATGACAACCACACTACAATCACTGTAAGTCATGGTATGCTAATTTGTGCGATGCATCGCACAACCACACATGATAACCACACTACAATCACACTACAATCACTGTAAGTCATGGTATGTTAATTTGTGCGATGCATCGTACAACCGCACATGACAACCACACTACAATCACTGTAAGTCATGGTATGCTAATTTGTGCGACGCATCGCAAAACCGCACATGACAACCACACTACAATCACTGTAAGTCATGGTATGCTAATTTGTGCGATGCATCGCACAACCGCATATGACAACCACACTACAATCACTGTAAGTCATGGTATGTTAATTTGTGCGATGCATCGCACAACCGCACATGACAACCACACTACAATCACTGTAAGTCATGGTATGCTAATTTGTGCGACAACCGCACATGACAACCACACTACAATCACTGTAAGTCATGGTATGCTAATTTGTGCGATGCATCGCACAACCACACATGACAACCACACTACAATCACTGTAAGTCATGGTATGCTAATTTGTGCGATGCATCGCACAATGGTGTTTTTATAATCCATGATTTCATCAAACTTTTTGAAGGAAATTTCGATCAAATTTAGGACAAAAAAGGAAATATTCCTTTTGGAAAGTGGAAGCACTGTTCGTAGGTGAAAATCAGTGGGATATTGAGAGTGGCATGTCGCCGTCCTCTCGACGGCGACGAGAACGACTACGAGATTTTTCCGTTAAATATCTGCTAATACAAACTCAAAGTTGTACTCACTTTGGCTCAACTGTTGTTATAGATGTGATGTGCCAAAGAGAGGATATATGATAACAAGTTTGTATTAGCAGATATTTAACGGGAAAATCTCGTAGTCGTTCTCGTAGCCGTCGTCAAATCTAAAGTTCCCTACTGCACGGAATCCGGGGACAGTTTGTGGTTGATGGAATATTATAATTCTGTTTCTGATTGGTTGTTACGATATAAATTACATCTGTATCTAATATTCAAATTGCGTTGTTTGTGCAAAGCGAACGCTTGACTTTTCAACACATAGTTAACACTGTCACAGAACGCAAAAAATGCGACGCAATTTATACTATCCTGAACTGAGAGATATATCAAAGTAAAAGCCCTCAAACGCAAACGGCAAGTGTTCTTAACTTCTTCCCCTAATCAAGTATTTTTATTTTGGTCGACTAAAGCCAGTTTTAGCCAGAAAGCGTTGATCAAAACTCTACATCATTCATCACTTTAATATACAATGACACGAAGTCTGCAATTGTTTTTCTGCATATTTTGATTTCTTCAATTATATATAAAAATATTTCAAACTGTTTGGGTAGGAACAAAGTCGAATTCTTTGACCCCAAAACAACTCCTAAAAGTAAAAGGTCCTATTGTCTTGTTTGATTACAGCTTTACAATTCAGCCAGAACCTTGGCGGCTCATTACTAATGAGAAACGGAATAAAACTCATTACCAAAACAATATATCGCGCAAAGCTATTATGAACCCTTGCATTTGTGGTATGACTAGGAGCGATTATAGAATATCCGGTCACTTTTCGTAGTTCGTTAAAACACACAAAGAAACACGTCGGGAATAATTTCAAAACAGTAGTTTAAAGTCTTTAAAATAGAATGTAAAAGTAATTGTATAAAGGAACTAAGGAAGTGTTCGAAAGGTTTGGGTATAAATTGAAGCCAACTTTGCAACAATATCAACGAGTTCTGAGTTCTCAACGCTACATTCCTGACCCTGGTCAGTAATATGGATTTTTCAACCTTCCTCAATACCAGTAAACTTTTCTCAGTGGTTGTACCCGCATACCTGCAGCTTTTTTGCAACTCTGCCCTTACCCTATTTCAGAGCAATATTAATCACGATATAGCGAATATACGCGAGTTCTCCCGCCCTGAGGGGGTATCAACTCTTGGCAGACAGCTAGGTTGACGAACCACAAATGCATAGACCATAGCACTAGGAATAAGTTGGTGAAAAGGGTATAAAGATGCCTTTGCCAAAATTATTTTTATATTCCTGTCTCAACGATGTTCCGATCAGACGCCGCCGAAACGCGGTTACTGCCGTCTTACCGGTGACCAAGGCAAAAAATACAGAAGGCACCATTTTTTCATGAAAATCACAACTGTTTTACAGCAACGAGGCTACAAACTCTTCAACTATTACAATCTATTCCACGCAAGTTACAATCCATGTTCTATAGTATACTGACTGATCAGTATAGAAATGTAAGTATTTTTACAAGTTTGTCAAGTTTTGAATGAAATTTATAGTATACACCAATAGTTGATCCATTATTCGGTTTTGGCTCGAGATCCTTACAAAAATCAACAATCTTTCGCCGAGCGTTCGTACTTTTCCCTTCTCCACACTTGGCCAAGTAAAGTTGTATAGCAGTGACAGCGTTTAGTAAAGTTTAGTCAATGTCAAAAGTTAATACTTCACTTTGTTTTCGATGATTAAACAGCTTGTTTTTTGGACAGTGTAGAAACCAAACTACATATTATACTTATTCATTGAAATAGTCTAGACCTTTGGTGCAGGGCGTTAATATAGTGAACTCCCCAGTTTAAACACAAAAAACAAAGAAAAATATTCAATGGTTGTCTGATTAGACAGGGTTTATATAGTTTCTTCTTCTTCTTCATTATTTCTTCTTCTTCTCTCGATTCCAGCTGCTTTTGGATTTTTGAGTTTTATATCCCACTTCAATACATTTTATAAACATAATTTGCGATTTGAGGTAGATTTTCAATCTGAACTAAAAATTGGTAAACACAACATAAAGATATTCCCATCGAATTGGACTGCTTCCACATGTATTAGTATTATATCTATGATTAGGTCAAATGTACAGTCATAGGATATTGTGACAAATAACCCAAATGCAAGCTGGAATTGAGTGTACACAGTTGTTATTTCAACGTCACGTTGCGTTTTTAAGTTCTTCCAAATATATGGATGTCCGTCTTTTAATTTCGAAGCTATAATTCCTATAAAGCTTCTTGTGTTTATCGAGTCATCTTCGTCATCATCATTTTTCATCATCACCATTATTGATGTTCGTTGTTTGTTCGTGTCGCTGCTATAAATGCTGTTTATCCATATAATTTCTCACTGATCAGTTCCCTTACAATTATTACACCACTGGTGTATCACCATTAACCTTTTCGTTTTACTAAAAATTGTTGTTCGTTGATCACTTTGTTCATTATATGTCAAGTGCGTTTACTAAATTGTGGTAACGAATCCAAGCAGAATGGAATAAGGCACCAACAAAGATGTTTGTTAACACACGGTTATCTGGTCATAATTCACCCTCGTAAGGCAAATGGTCTGTTCGTTGCTGTCTGTGACTCTGTGTAGTTTATAGTAACTTGCTCAATGGAGTTTCCAGATGGTAAATAACAAACGTGATTATAGTGTTCACTTGTTCACCTCTGCTGTAGTTATGATAATTCATTCAATTTTCTGGTTACATACTGCTCACTACTGTAGCTCCTTGTGTAATGATTATTTTCTAATCATCGCATGTACTTTCTCTTAAAATGATCCCTTGCACTTCTTCTAACATACTTTATATTGTACTTCTTCAATTTGTCTCCTTGACCTTGTTGTTGTTATTCCTCTCTTCGTTTTCTAAACAGGACTCTCCCTGCTATTGTTGTTTTGCTTTGTTCCTCTTTGCAAAAGTTGTTTTCATTCATTGTTCATGGTAATTATTAAGTTCCCGTTGTTTTTTGGCTAATTTATTTCATGCTTTTTCCCAGTCTTCACCCCTTCACATATCAATACAGTTTGTAAGTATTGTTGCTGTCTTGTAATGTTTTCTTCTCGTTCTTTCTTTCCATTGCTTTCAAAAATGCAATGCTTATGTTGCTGATCTGTTGTTGTCATTGTTTTGCTGTTGTTCTTCGGCTGCTGTTGCTTTTATTCTGTAGTTCAAGTTCTCGATGATGGAACTAACCACTGCAACCGTCTGCCACCTCAGCTATATTTTTCAACCAATAGCTTCGCTTTTGATCTTTTATAGCTAATCTGTAGTGATAGCAAACGTTGAAGCAGAGTTCCTTTGATATGGCCTATTTGGCTATTAAAATACTGGTGTTGTTGAATAGTTTATTAATGTCGGGTCCGTTGTTAGTTTAGACAGACTTTAGGAGTCTCGTCTGTCAATTGACTCGGGTCCGAGGGGTCGTCAAGCCCTTAACCAAAACATGGTTACCCTGCGGGATATTCAAATCCTGGCAGTACTGCGTATAGCCCATAGGCTGTAAGATTTTGTTTTGTCTCTTAGAAAACTTGGTGTTCCATGAAGTGCTCACGTGCAATGTGCTATTATCAGCCAACCAATCAGACGACGCCAAAACGTGGACGCTGTCGCAAAAATCTCCACATATTACTGTCGTCAATACCAATGAAAAAACAAAACAAAGGCACCATAAGATTTTTTATGATATTTTTCTTGAAAATCACAACTGTTTTACAGCAATGAGGCTACAAACTATTTTACTACAATCTAACCGACGCAAGTTACATGTTCTGACTGTTCATTGTATATGTTAAGTTATGTCTTATGAATGGAATTTCTAGTATACACCACTACTAGTTGATTCCATTATTCATCAGTTTTGGGGAATGTGCCTTGTAAAAAATCAACAATCTTCCGCCGAATCGTTCGTACTTTTTCCCTTCTCCACACTTGGCCAAGTAAAGTTGCATAGCAGCGACAGCGTTTATAGTAAAGTTTAGTCAATGTCAAAAGTTCATACTTCACTTTGTTTTCGATGATTAAACAGCTTGTCGTTTGGAATGTCAAGAAACCAAACTGCATTATATCTTTTCCTAGAGTTTAATGTACGATGTTAAAGTGAACTCGCCAGTTTAAACATCAAAAACAAAGAAAATATACTGTCTGATTAGACAGGTTTATATTGAGTCTTTCTTCTTCGTTCTTCTCTTCTTCCGATTCCAGCTGCTTTTGGATTTTTGTCTGTGATATCCCACTTCAATATAAACTATAAAATCAACTTACGTTTTGAGGTAAACATTCAATTTCAAATTGATACAACCGAAATATGAAGGAGTTATTGCAATTAAAAATTTGGTAAACACAACATAAAGCTTCACCCATCGAATTTATTTGCTTCAACATGTGTTCATATGTAAAACGTACAATTGTTAGGATATTTTGAGAAATAATCCAAACGCAAGCTGGAAACGAATGTAAATAGTTGTTATTTCATGTCGCGTTATGTTTGAAGTTCTTCCAAATAAATGGATGTTAACCGTCTTTTAAATTTGAAGCAGTAATTAAAGCTTCATTGATATTATCTTCATCATCATCATTCATCATTTTTCATCATCACATTAATGTTCGTTGTTTGTTCGTGTCGCTGCTAAATGCTAGTTTATTAATATAACTTTTTGGCTTGTGCTCCCTTACAAACTCGGTACCAGGAAATATATATTTCTGTACTACCAATAACCTTTTCGTTGCCGATTTTCTACTTGGAATTGTTGTTCGTCCGTCATTTCGTTCAATATATGTTGAGTGTGTTACCAAAAATTGTGGTAACAAGTCAGATTATCAAGATGGGAACCAATGCATGCCATAACGAAACTACGCATGACAAATGATCTGTTCGTTGCTGTCTGTGTATAGTTTATAGTAACTTGCTTATGCAGTTTCCAGGTGGTAAATAACAAACGTGATTATAGTGTTCACCTCTGCTTAGTTATGATAATTCATTCAATTTTCTGGTTACATACTGCTCACTACTGTAGCTCCTTGAGTAGTGATTATTTTCTAATCATCGCATGTACTTTCTCTTAAAATGATCTTCAATTTGTCTCCTTGACCTTGTTGTTATTCTTCCTCTCTTCGTCTTCGCAGCAGGACTCCTCCTGCCATCGTTGGTTACTCGCTCCTTCTTTGCAAAAGTTGTTTTCGTTGATTGTTCATGGTAATTGTCAAGTTCTCGTTGTCTTTGGCTTAATGCTATGCTTTTTTTTTCAGGATTCACTTAACACAGTTTGTATATTTGGTTTCTTGTCTTGTTATGTTTTCTTGTTACTTCCATTGCTTTTAAAATAAACAATGCTTCTGTTTTAACTTGGTGTTGACCGTTGTTGTTGCTTATTTGCTGTTGTTGTTTATTTGCTGTTGTTGCTTTCTGTTGTTGCACTTTTTCTTCTTCGATGGATACTGTTGTCTTTAGTTCAAGTTCTTGTTATTGTTGTTAATGATGGAACTAACCACTGCAACCATCTGCTATCTGAGCTATTTTTCCATCAACTTTCATGTATTATGGGCATTCACAAGTTGTGGCAAACAGTCGACAGTGGACTTCCTCAGTAAGTAGAGTGATTCTCCATACGACCATGTCGCACGAGTCTATTTGCGTTGTTGAATAGTCTATTAATGTCATGTCCGTAGTTAGTTTATGACAGACTTTAGGAGTCTGTCATTTGACTCGGGTCCGAGGGGTCGTCAAGCCCTTTAACCAAAACATGGTTACCCTGCGGGATATTCAAATGCTGACAGTACTGTGTATAGCCCATAGGCTGTAAGATTTTGTTTTGTCTCTTAGAAAACTTGGTGTTCCATGAAGTGCTCACGTGCAATGTGCTATTATCAGCCAACCAATCAGACGACGGCAAAACGTGGACGCTGTCGCAAAAATATCCACATATTACTGTTGTCAATACCAATGAAAAAACAAAACAAAGGCACCATAATATTTTTTATGATATTTTTCTTGAAAATCACAACTGTTTTACAGCAATGAGGCTACAAACTATTTTACTACAATCTAACCCACGCAAGTTACATGTTCTGACTGTTCATTATAGTAATACTGTATATGTTAAGTTATGTCTTATGAATGGAATTTCTAGTATACACCACTACTAGTTGATTCCATTATTGATCAGTTTTGGGAAAAGAGCCTTGTAAAAAATCAACAATCTTCCGCCGAATCGTTCGTACTTTTTCCCTTCTCCACACTTGGCCAAGTAAAGTTGCATAGCAGCGACAGCGTTTATAGTAAAGTTTAGTCAATGTCAAAAGTTAATACTTCACTTTGTTTTCGATGATTAAACAGCTTGTCGTTTGGAATGTCAAGAAACCAAACTGCATTATATCTTTTCCTAGAGTTTAATGTACGATGTTAAAGTGAACTCGCCAGTTTAAACATCAAAAACAAAGAAAATATACTGTCTGATTAGACAGGTTTAAATTGATTTCTTTCTTCTTCGTTCTTCTCTTCTTCCGATTCCAGCTGCTTTTGGATTTTTGTCTGCGATATCCCACTTCAATATAAACTATAAATTCAACTTACGTTTTGAGGTAAACATTCAATTTCAAATTGATACAACCGAAAGATTAAGGAGTTATTGCAATTAAAATTTGGTAAACACAACATAAAGCTTCACCCATCGAATTTCTTAGCTTCAACATGTGTTCATATGTAAAACGTACAAGTGTTAGGATATTTTGAGAAATAATCCAAACGCAAGCTGGAAACGAATGTAAATAGTTGTTATTTCATGTCGCGTTATGTTTGAAGTTCTTCCATATAAATGGATGTTAACTGTCTTTTAAATTTGAAGCAGTAATTAAAGCTTCATTGATATTATCATCATCATCATTCATCATCATTCATCATCATCATTAATGTTCGTTGTTTGTTCGTGTCGCTGCTAAATGCTAGTTTATTAATATAACTTTTTGGCTTGTGTTCCCTTACAAACTCGGTACCAGGAAATATATATTTCTGTACTACCAATAACCTTTTCGTTGCCGATTTTCTACTTGGAATTGTTGTTCGTCCGTCATTTCGTTCAATATATGTTGAGTGTGTTACCAAAAATTGTGGTAACAAGTCAGATTATCAAGATGGGAACCAATGCATGCCATAACGAAACTACGCATGACAAATGATCTGTTCGTTGCTGTCTGTGTATAGTTTATAGTAACTTGCTTACGCAGTTTCCAGGTGGTAAATAACAAACGTGATTATAGTGTTCACCTCTGCTTAGTTATGATAATTCATTCAATTTTCTGGTTACATACTGCTCACTACTGTAGCTCCTTGTGTAGTGATTTTTTTTAATCATCGCATGCACTTTCTCTTAAAATGATCCCTCGAGCTACTTCTAACATGCCTTCTTCAATTTGTCTCCTTGACCTTGTTGTCATTCTTCCTCTCTTCGTCTTCGCAGCAGGACTCCTCCTGCCATCGTTGGTTACTCGCTCCTTCTTTGCAAAAGTTGTTTTCGTTGATTGTTCATGGTAATTGTCAAGTTCTCGTTGTCTTTGGCTTAATGCTAATTTTTTTTTTCAGGTTTCACTTAACACAGTTTGTATATTTGGTTTCTTGTCTTGTTATGTTTTCTTGTTGCTTCCATTGCTTTTAAAATAAACAATGCTTCTGTTTTAACTTGGTGTTTACCGCTGTTGTTGCTTATTTGCTGTTGTTGTTTATTTGCTGTTGTTGCTTTCTATTGTTGCACTTCTTCTTCTTCGATGGATACTGTTGTCTTTAGTTCAAGTTCTTGTTATTGTTGTTAATGATGGAACTAACCACTGCAACCATCTGCTATCTGAGCTATTTTTCCATCAACTTTCATGTATTATGGGCATTCACAAGTTGTAGCAAACAGTCGACTGTGGAATTCCTCAATGAAGTAATTCTCCATACGACCATGTCGTACGAGTCTATATTTGCGTTGTTGAATAGTCTATTAATGTCATGTCCGTAGTTAGTTTATGACAGACTTTTTTAGGAGTCTGTCATTTGACTCGGGTCCGAGGGGTCGTCAAGCCCTTTAACCAAAACATGGTTACCCTGCGGGAACTTCAAATACTGACGGTATTGTGAATATAAGCATGGCCTAACTAAACTTTTGCCATGTTTGCGAAGACAAGGAATGCGAATCCAAACTGACGAGGCGTCTTCAAAGGAGCTGTACTATTAATAGAAGAGCAGAGCTGATATACTTACAATCACATTACAGGTTGCATCTACAGTGGAAATTGAAAGAAAATCAGCTCAAGGTAGGCTTCTATGGAAGATTCAATCAAGTTATTTCCTTGACAGGAGCATTCTTTCTAACAATGATTTCTTCCAGGTTTGAAGGAAATTGAACTCCATGCTATTGGCAAATTTACCGTAGGTTCTGTCATGCATTAGTGATGGATCTAAACAAGCTTCTTTAACCAAAGGCATGACAGTGACGCTGCAATTTGTTTTCCACATCCTCACCAATGTTGATATTTCATAATAATAAACAGTCATCCTTTTACATTAGTTTCCCTTTGGTCAAGGTTTTCCATTTGAGTCACATTTTTTACACAACTTGCAATTACAACCATGGACCAATAAATAAGAGAACCAGGCATACAAATAGTCACATCATAGTGGTTGCAGATGTGAACGTTGGACAAGACAGGCTCAATTGGACTGTTGGATGCTCATTTCCTTTCTTTACAGAAGCAATTTTGCCAATACAGTAGATGAACAAAGCAGGCATGCCCATAATCACACCATAGTGGTTGTTGTGGTGGTAAATGTACCATTATCGTCGCTAAAGCATGTAGTTCCATGTCAGCGTCCAAGTCTAGAAAATTAGCTATGTCAGTATCGGTTAGCCCTGTAGTTTGTTTGGTTAGTGTATCACTTTTGTCATTGCCATACTCTAAGAATCCATATCATTATCAATATCAGTGAGTTTTCCATTATCTATGTCCATACCCGTGCTTCCGTTCGTTTGCTATAAGAGAATCAGGCATACAAATAATCACATCATAGTGGTTGCAGATGTGAACGTTGGACAAGACAGGCTCAATTGGCTGCCTCGTCCCAAGGCGGCGCTTACATAAAGGTTTACTTACGAGTCTCTATATAGAAGGTTTACATGAAGTAGTTTATCGCGATGTTTACAGGCATGCAAAGGGGGATGGAATGCACACGTTCAATTTCCGTACCTCAACCCCATAAACCCTTGGGCGATGCACTACTTCATGTAAAACTTTTTGGCTTTTATATAGCGACTCGTACATGTTTCCCTTGGTCAAGGTATGTGTGCAGTTACTGTTGAATGTTGATATGCAAAATCAAAATTTAAGCTTGTACGGTTGTACCCACTACTACAGATGAAATACAGGAGGTTTTTTATGTTTTAACCTTTTTTGCCCGTCCACATTCAAAAATACCCATCCAAAAAACTGGTGGACAGGCCTCTGGCTAAGCCCATGATACCAGCACGAACAAGACCTTCTGACAATCTGACCCAAGTTTGCACAGGCATTTAGCCAGGTGGCCATCCAACCGTCCTATGGATGGCCACTTTTTAAATTTAGATGGCTACTTTTTAAAAGACAGTCATGGACAGACAGGCTGTCATTTCTTTAGCTATTGCATACATTTCTATGCTTTTTTTGTCAAAAAACACACTGAATTATGAGCATCTGATCATTGATTTCAAGTGCCATATTTTTTTTACTGCCTCAGCCTATAACTTTCCATATGATTTTCCAACCAGGAAAGCCTTGATAGGCTATAATTTAAGTAAATTTGCAAAAGCCAAAATGGTTTTGAGACCCGAGATTTGCAACAACAAAAGGGTGGTTATATGGTGGCAACCTACGTTCGCACCCCTAATATTTTTCGCAAAGTGTCCGCCACTGATTTCAGGAACTCTAGATTTCAAACCTAGAGATCTCAACAATTCATCTTCACCATCTACTTTATCTATTGCACCTGTTACTTCATATGCTATTGAGAACCCTGGACACCAATCAAATCCATGCAACGGGTGCGCCCCATGCAAAGCTGGAATTGCGAAAGCGCAACATAGATTGAAAATATATCGAAAGTGAAACTACGAAAAGTTAAAAGAATGAACCTTAGGGGCATTAAAGACTGTTAGAAAAATTGTAAATCACAAGAAATGAACTTTTAATTCATGCGATGGGCGCGCACAAAGGCGCAAAAATATATGCGATAACACAGATATTTCACAAATTTATAGCACGTGATGAAAGTAAATTACTAAATTCAACTAAACTAAATGTTAAATTCAAAGATACGAACATTTGGGGCATAAAATAAAAGCAATACATATAGGGAAATCATACAATATCATATTAAATTAACACTATACTGTAAAATCCCGAAACTTTCACTTTCATTTTCAAATTCAAACAAACATATTTTAATACAGCACACAACCGATCTTCAATCGACTTGCATAAACACAAAAAACAACTAAATTACTTACTTTAAATTGCAGAAATCTAGAATACCATTTCTAGATAGCTGAAGAGAAAGAAACACTCTTGTAGCAATAAAATTTAGGCCAAAAATGCAGGAATTCTAGACACAATTTTTTTCTGGTCGTAACATGGCGCTTGCCCGGCCACAATATTTGAGAGGCCGAGCTCTTCAAAAACTGGGTACGAATGTCAAAACAATAAATCCACAAGGGAGAAGTACTCGTTTGATCAGAAAAGAAAACTTCAAATATTCAGAAAAAATCGCTTGAAGAAGTATATGCAACAAGTAAATGCAACAGAAACCTATTTTAAAGCTTAAAAGACGAATTAGGTATTAATAAACTTTATACAGATTAAAATATTTCATTTTCTCTCACTTTTACCTGCGTTAAAATGAAGCAATTGGAATGTGTTGAAATAAATTGTTGAAACAGGAAGTAGGAAGTTTAACACTGTTACAATAAACTGAAATTAACTTCCGGTTTTACGAAATATTATATCATAATCTATATCTTTTTTGCATAAAAACGAAAGGAAAAAACATGGCTGCAGCTGTGCAAGCTTTGGATGAAATAATCAAGGAGTATTTACTGTTTCGCGGCTTTGCAAACACTTTGAAAACATTTGAAACCGAACTAAAAATTGATAAGGACAAGAGCTTTCGCGTGAGTAGTCGCACTAAATTGTTATTTGTATTCACTTTCTAGAAATTTAGAATATCAAAGTTTAGGCAAAATAGTGAACTGTGTATGTACTCTAACATTTAAAATATATGGTGTTATTATTATTCCTATCAGTGCGTGTGTCAGACTTCATATCAAAAACAATATCATTTATGTAAATGTTGTTGATGATACTGTGTTGCTATAAAAGAATACACTGTCATTTGCATCTGTGGATGAACAGTTACAGATAATATTATTGTGTGGTACCAGTGTAGGTAGCGTCTATACAATAAGCTGCAGGTCTTTAGGGTCAATCTACCTGAAAAATACAACAACTACTAACTTCCAGATGAATTAAGGGCCTTCGCTCGAAATATTGAAGGTCAGGTACATGTAGGTTGATCCTAAAGATCCAAAGCTTATGAGATAATATTGTCTGTTCTCATGCCAAGTTTCAATGTTTCTAACATTTGAGCACTCCTGACAGCAGTGATAATGCCTGATGATATTTGGCAGAAAGTAGCCTTGCTAAATTCTCACACAAGAGCAACAACCAACACAGCCTTGTTTTGATGGCAAATTGACGGCATTTGACACAAAGTTTAGTTGTTAGTAAAATACTAAAGTAGGGCGCATCTGGGCACATTGAAGCTAATGGGTTAACAAGAGACACTGGCAGATAGTTTTGTTAACCCATTAACTGGCAGTACCCTACCACTGACATAGTAAAATACTAAAGTAGGGCACATCTGGGTGCATTGCAAGCTAATGGGTTAATTAGATACAAATATTTGCCACCCAAAATAGCCAAACAAAACATCTCTTTTTGTGATGTCAACTGCCAGGGTGGAATACACTATCAATGCACCTTGTTAACAGCATTGTTGATTGGCCACTTGCAGTTATTTGATGATTTGTACAGTCCTGTAGAGCATACAGCTGTAAGTACCTATAAATAGACATTTCATATGAACATGTACTTAATTTTCAGGTCAACAAGATAGTAGAACAATTTATCACTTTCGTTCAATACTATGATCTCGGAGGAATTCGGGAGTACTGGAGTTATTTAAAGAGACGGTTCTTTTCTCGGCTTGATAGCGTACATCTTTATAATGCACATAAACTGGAGAAATGTTTATACCGATTCTATTTGGTGAATGCCGTGCAGACTTCAAGACCTGATAAAGTGACTGATTTCTTTGAGAAAATGGCACCAGAACTGCAAAATCAGGCTGATTGGAAAGAATGGTTCGGTAATAAAGTATTCTCAATATATTTGAACCATCATTGTGTAAGAGTCTCAGTGTGACGAGGACAGGGATGGATTTACTGGGAGGGGGGTGCAGGAGGGGTGCCAATTTCCATGTCAAATCCAAATTTTAGATTTGACAGGGCATTTATCAAACAAAAATATTATATTGAAGCATTGGGGGGGGGGGGCTCTTTGACCATCTAGGCCTCTTTGACCATCTAGGCCTCTTTGACCATCTAGGCAACCCTGACAAGCTGACCCCCTTGACCCTGCAGGAGGTCCTCAGTGATGATTCACCCTGCCTCGGTGACAGTCATGCCCTGCTTCATGACCATGCATCGCCTGCTCAGCACCCCCCCTACCAAATCAAGCTGGATCCATCCCTGGACAGAGTAAAATAATAACAGAATTGTCTCCCCTGTTGTGAAGTAGTTCCAAACCTAATGGCTGCGAGGAAGACTTAAAATGTGTTCCTTCTTATTGCCTTATTGGGTTAGTAAAAGCAATGTTATGATAAAACTGGGATAATGGACCATTGCAATAGTTGTGTTAAGTATTAATAGGCTTGACGACCCCTTCCTTTAAACAGCCATAACAATGGTTCTACAACCATTACTAATAATCTTAGTGTCAATTAACATTTATCTCTTCGATTGAATTTTTTATGCCCACCAATAATTTGCCATGTAAAAATCTGTAACACAGCTATTGCCTATTTGCCTGTATAATACTGCGGTTAAGTTGGAACAATCTACCTGAAAAATACAATTATAAGAACTTCAACGTTTCGAGCGAAGGCTTCGTTACGCCTTTCGCTCGAAACTTTGAAGTTCTTATTGTATTTTTGAGGTAGATTGATCCAACTTACTGTAACCGCAGTATTTTGTAAAGACACTACCCACACTGGCACCACACGTTAGAGATATTGTCTGTTTTATATGTTTGTCAGTTTAATATTTTTGACATTTTGGTTCATTTAGTGTTGCCATTTCTCAAGAGTCCAGAACAGAATCCCTGTCTAGAAATGTATTTTTCATCATTATGGCAGGAAACATTTCCATTGTCATTACATAATTTTCTTAATGCAATATTTCAAACCATGCGTATCCTAATTGAATATTTGTGGTTTGTGTTTATGTTAAATTGAAATTTCAAGTTTTGAAAACCTGAAAATGTGAAGTAACAAAGTTTGGGTTCCAAAATCAAATTTAGTGTTCATCCGATGTTAGAGCAGTGTCCATATCAGATTATCGTAGTGCCCATGCCAGAGAAATGACTGTTAGAGAGGCGTCCATCTTTATAGACGGATATCTCGTTTTGACTGGTGTCTATAATGGCTAGAGAGAGGTGTCTATGCTAGGGACGTGCCAGTCTTAGAGATGTGTTTTGCTTAGAGAGATGTCTACTGTATTTTACATCTGTCATAGATTGTTCTATCTTAGAGAGGTGTCCTACTAGGAAGCATGTCTATCATGGGGAAAATGTCCATCTTAGAAATGTGTCCATCTTAAGGAAGTGTCCATTTTGGAGCTGACATCCGTCTTAGAGAGCAGCCAATCTTAGAGATGTGGTCTGCATAGGAGAGGTGTCCATTTTAGAAGATGGTCCACTTAGAGAGCATGTCTGTTGTAGAGAAATGTATGTCTTAGAAATATGGCAATCTTGCACGTGTGTTGCGTTTGAAGAAGTGTCCGTACTGGAGAGTTTTAGAACTAGTGCAGCTGTTCTAGCCCAATTAAATAGGTCCTTCTCCCTTTGTTATCATCATCTGGGCCAGAGGTGGAAAAAGTTTTTTTCTTTCTGGGAACCTGGGTTTCAGACTCAAAATTAATAATTAATGAAGTTCAATGATCACTGATTGATTTTGACATTGAACTGATTGGAGTGTTGTTTCTTGATATTCAGTGGTGTTCAATTTGATATAGTGAATACAAAATGCATTACAATTACTAGTCTAGACTAGAGCATACTCTAGTTTTGTTATTACTCATCAGTTAATTATTAACTTTATAAATTTCTGTTAAAAATTTTCTGCAAAAGTTCAGATCCAAAAATATTTCTGGAAACTAGGTTCCCAGGATCCGATACTTTTTCCACCTCTGATCTGGGCATTAAAAAACTCAATTGCCAAATTAATGAAATATGTAGAACAATGTGCATTTTCCTTGACATCTATCAAGCGTTGCCTCGCTTGCTGAAGTTTGATGCGGAGAGAATTATTTCAGAGAAATTAAAGCAAGATAATAACCATCTGCATAAGAAGATCTTGATATTACAACAGGAAATATCTATACTGCAGGAAAATAGAGAGAAAAAACCCGCAGTAATTGTAAAAGAATTTGAACCACAGCCAAGGTACGAATGAATCTATTATTTTTACTATTAATTATTTATTTATTGTTATTGATTTCCACTGACTTGTCAGTGTGGTTCTCGCTATAGGTCAGCTTTTGCTAAATTGTCATAAGTCATTGCACGGGGCAATGATTTTTGCTGCAAAATTGCAGCAAAAATTGCCTCGTGTATTACTAATTTAACTTCTACTCAACATAATCAACCTTACTATATATTTGGCCAAAGGCGTACTTTGTTAGTTTTGCGCTGTTGCTATTGCCGAGGCTAAAACGCTGACTAGGCTTTGACCACGATAAGGTACTGTACATGAACTACCATGAAATACCTGAACTTCTTTTCAGACCGAAAGTGGTGTTTAAAGAAACAAAATCGAAGGAGAAAGAAACGACATTTATTCAAAGAAGATTTCGCAAGAACAAGGCAGAGAATCAAGAGAAACGAAAATCACAGTTATTGGAACAAGAAACACCGTCACAAACTGACAGTTTACAAACAAAAATGGCCGAAAAAACGAACAATGTCGAGGAAAACAAAGATCTTGACGTGCCGCAGGCTAAAACAAAATCTGATAGCTCTCTGGAGTCGGACTCAAACCAGAGTTCTGGAAAAGAAGGTAGCAAAAACGACGAAAAGAGAAGGGACAGTCAGAGCTCACAAAATAGCTCGACTCAGGAATTTGAAGGGGACTTATCGCTTAAAACTGATGATTTTGAATCAGAAATAGCGCGTAAAGAAAAACGAAGCCAGTCGTTGTCGTCCAAAATAACGCCACGACGGGCACCAGTGAGAAGAACAAACAGTAATACACCGCTGAGTAATTACAGTAAGTTACAAGGATGGGGGGGGGGGGGGGGGAGATGGGTTGGAGGAGGGAGAAGGCCCTCTGTAGTGAGGGCACCTTTTCCGTTAGAAGGGGTACGTTCTCCTTTATCAGAAATAGGTCACTTTGAGGAAAATGTGTCCCTCTGCGATGTTTGGTACAGTCAAACTGGAAGCATTCTTCGCTAAAAGTTAGATCAGTGAAATTATAACTAGACAACTACAGGCGCAGAGATGAAAGACCAGAGTTGCAACTAAAATCATGAGGAAGGTTTACTGGCATTGAGGAAGGTTGAAAGTGCATGAAACACTATAATAAAACGTTCCAACAAATCAGTAATTAGTAGAAGCAACAGTCGGCATGTAGTCAGACTAGCAGTACTGGTAAGGCCAAACTTACCCAGGCAAAAGCCTGCATGTCGGAAGGTTGAGAAAACCCAAATCCTAGCCGGAGGAAGGTTGAAAATGTTTCATGAAATTGAAAATGAAATGCAACTCTGTGAAAGTCGCATGTCGAAATTATCAATCGCTGCCTACGCTTCTGGTAAAGGCTCGTTTATATTATCCCATTTCTCGGATCCGAGAAATCAGAACGTGTGAACACCATTAAAGTGACCTTGTGACATGCCGGATCCGTAAAAGTACGTTCACACACAGCGATTTGTCGGGCCGATTTCAGATGCACGTTAATGATGTTTGAAAAATACGTGGCAAACGTCATCTGGTGACATCATCAACTGAAAATATTCGTCATTAACATCAGCAAAACCTAAAATCGGCCCGACAAATCGCTGTGTGTGAACGTACCTTAAGTCTGAAAAATCTGACCGGAATAGAACTTGTTCTATTTGAACTATTTCCATCCGAGAAGATGAGAAGAAGCCCAGACTAAACAGGTCACCGCTATAGGGCCTGATCGAGAGTTAAAATCGGATCATCTGTTTACAGGCATCCAATAATCCGATCCGATACAATTGGATCCGACAAATCTGACAGTATGAACGAGCTTTAAAAGTTATAATGATTACAGACGTTCACTGACCAAAATTATTTTTCATTTGACAAGCTTTCCACCACTAGACTGTGGTCTTCGACAGGCACAGGAATAATGAAAATTGCTAACTTATATAATGTATCCTAGATTACATCACAGATTAGGAATTTAAATTAGGGATGTTAATTATATATAGTTAATATATATAATAAGTAATATAATATATAATTACTCCATTTTTAACTATATATAATTAACATTCATAATTTATCCAATCATTATGCCTTAGTTTACTTGAGCGCACTTCGTCCATTTTTGCACTTAAAAGTTATTTCTGACATTTTGTTTGATAAGTATACACGTTAATGGTTTAACCACCCATTTTACGTTCTAATTTAAGGGGAACTGATGACCATTAATCCTGGAAATACAACACTTACAGGTAACATATGTGATTGCAATTTAACCAACTACAGTCTTAAGAATTGCACCTTAAATCATTCAATATTCTGTTCCGTTTTGCAGAAAGCTCAGAGAAACCATTTCTTGTTCTCAGTGAGGTAAAGTTATTATAATTATATAGTTTGTATACTTGGTTACTTCAGTGGGGGGGCAAATTGTCAATTTTCCGTAAAGGCGGGGGGGAGGCAGCTACCTCCCACCTCACCGAAATTTCCGCCACTGCTATTTATTGGATTTATAATCATGATATTCATGTGCGTCATTTTTCTTAGGATACATATTCTGAACATCGTTCGCCTATTGTGCAATGTGATTTCTCTCTAAGTGGCAAAATGGTATCCAGTGTTGATTTAGATGGGATAGTAAAGTAAGTTTGATACAAAGTTTTTGTATTTTTGTGTTTAGAAGGATCCTCAGTTAGTTAAGCGTAAGCTAGTTTACACGAGGTCTTATAAATTTAATATGTTATACTATAATATTTCTATATCAACAGTACTAATGAGTGAAACCTTATAAATTAAGTATCCAATTAAATAATTGTTTGGATGTATTAAATACTTTCATCCCCATATACCCAATTCAAAAATGTGCCTGGAATTAGCACACACTAAAATAATCATGTTTTAATGAACTGTTAATCAGCATTTCTAACTGCAAAACGGCCCTGTGTCTATTTTATCATCAAAAAGAGGCGTTGCCCAGTGTGCTAACGGGAGATATCTACGGGGTGGTTTAATAGTATTTGCTTAAAAAGTGCGCTCTAACGAGCCCCTTTCATTTGCATATGTTTTCACTTGGATTTGTGTGTGTGTCAGTTTTTGTGTGTTTGTTTGTGAGCTAAATAACTCGACAAATATCAAACATTTTAATGCGAAGAGTTGTGGAGCGGTCATAGGCCAAACAAAGACAAGTCGATTAAATTTTATTCAATTTGGATGAAAAGTGGACGAAAAATGTACAAAAGTTTGTCTTGAATGGTAAACAGAACTGAATGCTTAATTAGTGCATGTATAATTTATGCACGAAAACTGACGGAGGTATGTAGTCTCTGCGCGCCCTCTAGTTTCAGGGTTCGTGCAAGTTCCCAATAAGAAGATTTAAGGACTTTTCCAGGACTATTCAAGCACTAAAATGGAATTTTTCAAGGAAAATTTTTTGTCTTGCAAACAAAAAAACAATCCAAATATAAGAAAGAATATAGTGCATGGACTCTGATGAAATGATGGCGGCTGAACGATAACCATAGTAAAATAATATTGGAAAACAAGCGACTTTCTTACAGTATTTGCTAGATAAAATTATGAGACATTATGATATTATTATTATATATAATCTATTTTGAATTAATATTATGTGTGATTTTCAAGCACTTTTCAAGTGCCCTTGAAATTGATTTTTCAATTTAAGCACTTTTCAAGTGCCCTTGAAATTGATTTTTCAATTTAAGCACTTTTCAAGGAGTTTAAGGACCTGCACGAATCCTGTAGTTTACTTGTGAAATTTTGTATCTTGTAGAGTATGGAAACATCAACCACTGTTATCAACTGTGGCTACAGTCATGTCAAAGTCCGCCATATTGTGCACAGAATGGGCGTCTAAGACTGATAAAGTCGTAAGTGTTGTCTGAAGTAGGTCTTTGGGTGATGTTTTGTGAAATGTAAGCAATTAAAATGTTTAAACGAACTGTTCATTTTTCAATTTTTAGTTACTGTTGGGAACGAGCAATGGTAAAATTCGTTTGTACGACACGGAAACGAAGACTACGCGTTGTGACTTGTCTACTGATTCCCAAAATTCTAGGTAATAATAATAATAATTAATAATAATAATCCGATTTACATATATATATATATATATATATATGGAAATCTTTTTCAAAATCCTTACTATGGAAATACTATGGATCCTGGTTGGAAACAGTATGGAACCGTCCTATTGACGGCCACTTTTGAATCTAGACGGCTACTTTTTATTAGACGGTCATGGACGGTCTAAGAAAATATTTGCTTTAATTGGGGACTTATAAACTTTGTTATATTTCTTGAACACTTTGAGAGTTGTTAGCTGCCGTTTGCTTTAGCTATTGCATACATTTCGATGCATATTTGTCGAAAACACGTTGAATTATGAGCATCTGATAATTGATTTCAAGCGCCATGTTCCTTATACCACCGCCACGAAAATTGGTGGCCACACCCACGGTATTTTTTTGGACGGCCAGACCAGTTTTCGCATCCTGGCTAAAAGCCTGATGGAAAACCAATTTCCTTACCAATTGCCATTTCCATGCTGTGGATATAGTATATGGAAATATAGCGTGCATGGATATACTATACGGATTTAGTGATGCAAATATATTTCCATATGGATTTCAGTAATTTTTTTTCAGCGTTTATTCTTTTACGCTATGATAATATCACGACAAAATGAGCCATGTTCTAAACAGCCAGTTTTAAACGCAACCAGTCGCTAATTTTAACATGGGATTATGATTATTTGCATTAGTGCTCCTCGATAGGTTGGGGAAAATGTAACCGCGAACTAATACCCATTAGCTATACAAAACGAGAAAACCGGACAGCCATATTAGAATTATAACATTCTTTGTCACTTGGGATGGAAAATCCGTAAAATTTCTCAAACTCTTAACATGCTCAAAAAGCTATTGAAAACTAATGCCACGAAATGAAGATGTTCAAAATTCACAGATAAGGGGATTTATGATTTGAGGGATTCAAATAGAGATCTAAGGCTATCGGTCTGCACATTGGAAATATTGTTATTATATATTTCCATGTAGTATATAGAAACAGTATGAATACACTATGGTTTAGTGATGCAAATATAGATTTCACTTATATTTTTACTATTTTTTGACGGAGGTTACAAAGTAACAGGTTCAAGCCCCAAGCATGTTGGACTCTGGTATTTTTCCGGAGTTTTAACAACTTGTACACCTAAAACAAATTATTGAAGCCTACCTTTGATTACCCTACCTTTTCTGCACTTTAGGATTGTCTCGCTAGCTTGCAGTCCATTGGGTACATCATTTGTGTGTTCTGCAACGGTCGAAAGCAAATCTTCTATGACTTCAGTGTTTAAACATACAGAGACACCAGGCCAAGGAACATTGCTGTTGTGGGATCTGAAGACAATGAAGTTAGAAGTATGTTTAGTTTGTTTTTCGCTTGAAACTAAATTTGCCATTCTACCTATCGAGTTACGAAGCGTAAAAGTGCGAGTTTCAAACGTGCGTGAAATTTTTCGTTTTCCTCAGCAGTGTCAGAAATACGAAAAAATTTTTATAACTCTAAATATCGATTTATTTCGTCGTTGACTTCGTAAGATATTATTATTATACATTATTCAGCTCACTCCCCGTTGGGGCTTTTCAGTGACCGATTACATCAAGTATCTCGCTTACCTACAGTATATTATGTACGTAGCCTACATCATCTATTTTTACAACAATTGTAATATTACTTTCCTAATCTGTATATCCTAACCCACCCAGTCAACTTTCCCTGTGGGAGGAAACCGGAGTGCCCGGAGAAAACCCACGACTTTCGGCAGAGCGTTGACTTACACTTTTCACATAAGTGTGTTGAGTATAGTCCTCAGCGAGAATCGAACTCAAGACTCAGAGGTGAAAGGCGCTTTCCCAGACGACTGCGCCACCGAAGCCCCATATTACAGATATCTACAACTGTTGCGTCTTGTTGCGATTGTCTCAGGAAATACAATCCGTTTTATATGCAGTGATATCTTATCACTTTTTATCATTGTGTGTTTAGCGCCATTTACCTCTGGGTAGCAATATAACTCGTATCAACTGCATAGCTTACAATCACAATGGCACGTTACTGGTCACTGGGGGAGCTGATGGAATGATTAGGATATATGGTATGTAAAAGGACCTTTTTATCTTTAGTGAATCAGTATGCATTCACTGATCTGGAAAAAAACTGGATTGAGTATCTATAGAGGGTTTTCACGTTAAATAATAAACTCTTAAAATCCAGATTATTGCGCTGATACTTTAACACGTTTTATCCATCATTTATATGAGGAACATTCCACAAAAAAATAGGTTCGTGCAATTATTCTTTCCCGAGTTACAGAGATTTTAGTTTAAAAATTTGCTGGCGTCAGCCTTATTTCAGAAGTCGTTACACGCTATTTTTATGCACAACGTAACTGAAAAATGTTGGTTTGGCTTTCAAACGGATTAGTAATCTGTTCCAAATTACAGTTGTAGCATTTTGGCTGAAGCACTTTGAAATATTGGCATCACAATTTTTGGCCGCCATGTTTTTTGGTTAGATTATTAATTATGTTAATTGTATCTTATATTAAGATACTCGGTCGTACGACTGTCTAATGAGCTGGTCAGCGCATACTGGTCAGGTGAACTCGGTACAATTTAGTGTGGATGAAACATCAGTGTTTAGTTTGGGTCGGGATAATCAGGTGAGTTCGGGATAAAGTAATCAGATACCACTACTTCTGAATATGGAAAACAATTTGTTTATGATCTGCAGGGCCGCCGAGAGAATTTGCGGGGCCCGGGGAAAAAATGTAGCCTCGTAACAAAGGGCCGCCTTCGCTCGGAACTTCGAATTCTTTTTCAGGTACAGACGTAAGAACGCACAAGTTGTAACAAACCTGCAGCAGACTTGTACCAATGCTGTTTCAACAACTTGTTATCAGGATGTGTTCGCACTGCTTGTTCTCAGATTGTTGGCAAGTTGTCGTCGGCTTGTTGACAACTTGCGACAAGGTTGTTGACCCGACAGACTTGTTACAAGTTGTCCCATACAAGTTGTTCCAACACTTTGTTATCAACCTGCAATTCAACAACTTGTTAACAAGTTGTGAGTGACTGCCTTGTAGCAACTTGATAAAATGACAATGTTCATTGTTATGACTTGTTGACAAGCTTGCTACAAGACAATTGCGAGCAAGTTGAACTTGTTTGACAAGATGTGAGATTTTTACCTGTTTAGTTCGAGTTCAGGCACAAACCTCACCAGCTTATTGTAGAATACTACGTACACTGGATCCCCACGTTTGAGAGAACAATTTGTTTACCTGGTAAAGTAGTTCATACTAAATTCTCCTCTCTTAATGTCATTTCATATTACTCTAGTTTCTGCAGTGGAGTTTACGTAAAATGGGCCTCAAGACAGCAAGCATTGTCGCACATGATGGCATGAGTGGACCACGTGATCATACAGTGATGACGTCATCAAGAGCCAAGCCAGCGTTGTTCAGTAGATTGTTCACATTCGACTGCAAAGGAGAACATGTATTAACTTGCGCACCGACATCGGGAATTATTTACAAGGTATATGTACGTACTAACGCACGCGTATAATGCCCAGGTCAAACGAGAACACCAGTTGCAGGAGAGCTGACTGGATATTACCCATAGATATCTTATATACACTAGATAGCGCATCTCTTTTAGTAAAATTGAAGCCAGGAATATTTCAGCGGTTTTCCCCATTTGAATGGATGACGGCCATATTGCTCGTTCCCCACTCAATAAAAACACTTAAAAGACACCAATAACTTTTTCATGATTTGAAAGTTTAAAACTGTATTTGGGATAGGTTTAACCGAATGTTGTTTAAGTTTTAAAAAAAAAAATAAAATAGATCTTGTCATTTGCATGGGGACGAAAACCTGAGACTGCAGTCACGGCTTTTGCCTTTTTTGCAATATGACATAATAATTAGTATTCATCTAGTGTATATGGATATTACCACGCGTATCGGTCAAACGAGCAAAAACTCTCATCAAAATTTGACCCAGCTCAAAGTTGATGAGAGTTGGCGGTCAAACGCGAGCGAGAGTTGCAACTCTCATAACCTCTCATTGTCATTTCACCGGTGCTTAAATCTCACATCTTGTCAGCAGGATGTGTTTGCAACACACCTGTAGCAAGCTTTTCGTTAATTATAGCAATGCTGTTATTTTACCAAGTTGCTACATGGTTGTCACTCACGACTTGTCAACAAGTTGTTGAATTGCAGAACAACAAGTTGTTGGAACAACTTGTAACAATCTTGTAGAGTCATCACTCGACTTGTAGCAAGTCCGCTGCAGCCTGCAGTAACAGTTTGTCAACAAGCGCGAGCACAATTTCATATCGACTTGTTGAAACAACTTTATAACATGTCTGCTGCTGAAGAACTGTATTAACAACTTGCCCCATTTTTTGTGTGTAAAATCCCCAATATTCCCAATATTTCGGCATCTTGTTTGATAGAACTTATAATAGAAGGTGTTTGTAGATGGAATATTCGAACGAAAATTTATATATGTTTTTAGACCTAGCCAGGAGCAGTTGCGAAATATGCAACTTAGGCCCTCTGGCAGGAATTATTACTCGTACCCTACTAAGGACATTAAAGCGTGTGGTTGCCATTTGGTCGTCACTAGTGTGAACAAGTCATGTTGGACGATGTGAAATAGTCTGCATCTATCTTGTCGTTTGTGCGCGCTATATGCAAATCAGTCTTTAATGATTGCAGAGATATATCGGCATTCTGTTACATCGGTCACCTTGATGTGTTCACGACCGTTGCGACTAAATGGAAATCAGTCTTAAGCATTTCGAAGTGGGGTTCTCAATTATTAATGCTTTGTCAAGATATACAGTACAACATATCATAATATCATTCAATATCTATTTTGTGTTCCGTTGTTTTAGTACAACGAAAGTGACAACGTGCTATCACAAGTGTTTTCTATTGGTGAATCCAAGTCTCACGTGACCAGCGTAGATTGGAATACAGCGGGAGACTCGTTAACCTGTTGTGTGACCGGTTGTGTCAACGGACCTATTCGTATGACGACATTATTGAAACAATGAAATCTTTAAACACAGGAACCCAACTAAGCTTTTTAACGAAATAAGTAGTAAGAAAATTATCAGCTAAATAGTAGGGGTGAGCAGTAGCGAAGTAGTTGTGGTTCGTATGAAAGGAATAGAGACCTTACGATGTAGGACGGCAACGCGAACGACGACGGCCAAAAGAAACTGCTTCAAATAAATCAATTAAATAAAACTTGTCGTGTATTATCAATCGTATGAATTCACTTCAGTTTGTGGAAGTTGAGATAAGCGCTTTTTGGTTTAGAAGATTTCAACTTCAGTACTGAGCCAATTTGCTGAGTACCACTTCTCGCGTCTTGAATTGCAGACGTTGAACACAATACGTAGAAATCTGTAGTTTACCGTTGTAAACACAGCGAGGATGACGTCTAAAACTCCCGTGGGATTTTAATTATTCATTTCTATTCTAAAATACTATAAATTTCATTGTACTTATAGCCGTCGTCGTCACGTTGCCGTCTTGAAATCGTAAGGTCGCTAATATCTTGTGCTTCGAAGCCGTAGTTACAAATAGGAGTAACATGTGGCATCAATGTAAATTACAAATGTGGATACCATTTAGCAAGGGTGGGTACACTACAAAATGTTTGTAATTCGCTACAACTACCGTACTTAAAAATATTGTAGTCAGCTACAACTACTGCTACATGTCAAAAAAGGGAGTTAGCTACTGACTACAGCTACTGCTAAAAAAATGTAGCGAACTATTCGCTACTTCGCTACAACAAAGTCTCTAGTACAGAAGCTATTAAAAGTCGTAATACAACGCGTACAGTTTGTTCAACCAGTATGTTCAATCACAACAAAAGAGGTGGGATACTAGAAGGGCCATGCATATGAACAGGACCTTATAAGTGTAGTTTGATAATAATTCTATCATTTCTGCATCTTAGTTGAGCTCTCGTGATTTAACCATTCTATATCTGATAGCTTAACCCTGAAACCGGCGACCCCTATGCCGGTGAAGCTAATCCTAGTCGTTTGCCTTGAAATTATCTGCAAATATTCAATTGAACTGTATAATGCCTAACATGATCATTTAAAACTTAAGTGTAACTGTGTAATAATAAAAAAATGAAAATTTATCAAAATGTATAGTATAAATAGAATTTTTAATTTAATGTATTGTTTATTGAATTTGTATCGATAATATATACACTGTGTATCATTTCATTCATTTCGTTATTTTTCTAAACGCATGTGCTGCGAGCTGTGAGTCGAACTCAATACGCATTTGACTTTATCCTGGCTCTTATCACATACTTCATGTGTATGGCACATTTATAATGGCACATTTGAACATTTCAAAGAGGAATACTATAAAATTTATGTTTCACAGTGGTTCATGGTGGTGTTATGCACTAAAAGCAGAACACACTAATCCAAGCATGAAATATAATAACTGTAAAGCCCCGCGGTCAAACGAGGATGAGAGTTGATGAGAGTCAATGAGAGTTCCAACTCTCGTTCGCGTTTGACCGCCAACTCTTATCGACCTTCATGCACTCTCATCAACTTTGAGCTGGTTCAAATTTTGATGAGAGTTCATGAGAGTTTTGCTCGTTCATAAGAATTTTAAACAACAGACTAGTGTTTTAAACTTGGCACCATTCAGCCTGATGGCATCGATGAGCGCCTCTCCTTCATCTAGCTCATTCTTTTCTCTTAAATACTTCTTATATACTTTCCTCTATATCCCCTCTTCCCTTCCCTTGTACGACATTTGTAGTGCTTTGGTAAGTGTAACGCCTGTGCGCAGGCCTTCGACCCTAAAATCGGACCGAAGCCTGCACGCAGTCTATATCTTTACATATTAATTCTATTTTGTTATGATTGTTATGACTACTTTATTTTCATTGGTTAATATTTTGTTCACAATGTTTGTAGTAATGCTTGTAGTAACCAATTTCTGTAGTAACCGTACTACAAGCACATTTCAAACATTTCTGTACAATGTTTGTAGTAACCAATTTCATTGGTTAATAATATTGTGTTCTGATGTAATGTGTTTATCTGTCTACTAATTTCTCCTGACGAAGGGCTTTAGCTCGAAACGTCGAGATTTTGTTTATATCTTTTAGGCACACGCGAAGCAACCCTCAATTTGTTAACAATTACACTTAGTCTTATTGGTCCACATTCTGATAACTGCGGGTTGACCACCATTTGCTGCACAATTACGATATTGGATGCTTAGTGAAACACATCTATAGGTGGTTGCCAACCATTCCCTGAGGATTAAAAAGACAACGATATTTTCGCCATGTTGAATGAAATTATAAATGCAAACAACGAAAATAAGCCAATTCGGAGTTTCTACTGCGCATCCGAATGACGCGTTCTGCGTCGGGATAAAATTGCAGTTGAATCACAACATGTAGCTGAGACTGGAAGAATTATAATATGCATATCAAAGTATTCAACTGTTCAATCATTCATTTGTGTTTCACATACAGGGTGTCCCCAAAAAAGTCCCCATATAGAAATCACTCTTTTGTTGTTAAACGTGCGTTGTTATACCTCTGGGAATTTAAAATAGCTTCTAAAACGAACAGCAACACAAAAATGTCAAATTACAAATTCGTCTTACCGTCAGTTCGAGTAAGAATGGTTCAACTGACTACAGAGCAACGAGTATTTGTCGTAACAACTTATACGTCGCGTTAAATTATTTGGAAGGGAAGTTGTAAATACTGCCGCCGTTCATGTACAATTAAATTCAATTCCCAAAGGTATAATAACGCACAAGAGTGATTTCTAAAGGGGGACTTTTTTGGGGACACCCTGTATAGCCACAATAGAACTGTCTTCTGTGTAAGCAAAGTAAAGAAAGGTGCACTTAAGGGAATAAATTTTCTAACTTAAAGCGAGTCAACCGTGAGGAAAGTAATTGTTCTTCGAGCAATTTTTGCATATTCAAAATGATGATTGAACAGTTGAATACTTTGATATGCATATTTTAATTCTTCCAGTCTCAGCTACATGTTATGATTCAACTGCAATTTTATCCCGAAACTCCGAACTGGCTTATTCATCCAACATGGCGACGATGACTTAAGGTAATCCACCCATATAAGTAAGTTTCAGTTAAAGGGATATAGCAATAAAAATTTAGTTTATCTCATTTGAAAGAACTTTTAAAATCATATAATAAATCTCCATGAACTGTCCGCCATCTTGGATTAATTTTTGATCTCATTAACGGTAGTTTAGTGACGTCACCAGCAGGGTTAGCCATATAAAACTACTCCTAGGTGACCCAATAACAATTAGTAGATGTTTAAAAAGTTGTCAGTCAATTTTTCTTTGAAATAGTGACCAAAGTATAATTTTGGATTCATAACGACCATTGACTTTCTGGGTATAATACTTGCGTGACCCTGCTTGTGACGTAACATGCATATCCACAAAAATCCAAGATGGCGGACAGCTCGCTAATTTATGATTATTTCTGTCAAAATATCTCAAGAACTAAGAAAGATACGAAAAATCGGTAAGGGAGATTTATATATAATTTTAAAAGTTCTTTCAAATGAGACAAACTAAATTTTATTGCCATATCCCTTTAAGTGTTTAATATGGTGCCGCACATCGTGTCAACCTCACTTTTGGGAGTTGGAAGAAAATAATAGTACATGTTCCAATCTATATGTATTTCCTATCAAACACAAAGTCAAATAGATATAATGAATAATTTAGCCACTCTGTGATATGACTGTCTTTCCTTTTAGTTGACTACCTGACCATGTGTTGCACTGTCCCACATGGTAAAATACACCTATACAAGACAGCGATATACCACGCCATTTTCAAGTCCTATGATTATGTCCTGTTAACCGTAGCTACTCTAAATCTCACTAGTAATAAGTAAACGTCTGCTGAATACTTACCATTGCCACAAGAGATTGAAATTCATACCAGGCACTTTTCTCTGTTTGCTGTAATTCTGGATAAGGTCGCGAATTTCTGATTGCAGGCAGACCCGAAGTTCACTTTGGGCTATAACTTTGATTTATCTCAGGCTATCTCATTGCTCTCGTCGTCTATCAGAGAAACAACTTGTTTGTCGCTGTAATGGCGAGAGTTCTGAATTGGTAGATAATATGTTTAACCACAGTTTAAAAGAAGAGAAACCCAGCCATATACAATTCATTTATCTTCATTTATCTGCAGAGTGCTCGTGGCACAACTATCTCGCCATGTAATTTGAATTTGCATAAGCATGGTTTAATTCAGCTAGTTTAATTTCTCATGGGGCTTTATTTGCATGCCTATTGGCGCATTGCGCAGGCACAAAAGGGCATAAGCTTTTGGCTTTGCATAACTGCTCAATATAAAGTCAAAACAATGCATGAGGGAGAACAGTGGATTTTTAAAACAATGAAAAGAGAATGGAACATTCCGATCAGTTGATCACGAGTGACTAGATTTCATATTCTAAGGCCTGGTTGCCATATGGCGCCGACAGTCGGCGAGTTCCATTGTCGGTGATTACTGATGAGTAAAATCTTTTGTGCGTCTGAAAGAATTTTCTCCTTCAATGATTACCGACAATGAGTCGGCGTCTGGGGCCGGTTGTACGAAGGCCGTTTAGCTTAAACGGTGGATAAACCAAAATTAAAAAACACTTTCACACATTTGGTGAATGACTGAACTTAAATCTTATGCCCTTAATATGTAGTTGCAAATATAATTGTTCTATTCAAGTTGAAATATTTTAGCTTGGTTGTTCGATGAATGGATAGACTTGATCTATATTTTCGAGTTATCTACCGTTTAAGCTAAACGGGCTTCGTACAACCGGCCCCAGGTCGGAGTTATAGGGTGTATAAAAAAAACTGCAACCTTTGAAATCAGATATTTTTAGAATTTGCATGATTCAGCACTAATTCATCCCAAGGGTGCGTAAACACAATATACAGGGTGTCCCAAAAAAAAGTGACACTATAGAAATTATCCTATTGTTATAATTTGAATGCCTGAGCACTATGCTAAACCCACAAATGCATAAACTTCTGCTTCTGGAATTTAAAATAACTCTATTACCATAAAAATCAAATTACATGTAAATCATACGATCAGTTGGAGTAACAATAATGGTTCAAATTTGACTACAGAGCAACGAGTATTTGTTGTAACATAATTTACCATAATACCGAATGTAACCGCAGTGCAAAACGCATTTAGCAAAACGTTTTGGACGAAGCGAAAACGTTTTAAAATGCTTAAATGTAAATACAATTTCATTAAATTCCCAGGTGTGTAATCACGCGCGTTTAAGAGCGGTTTAAGAACAATGAGATAATTTCTATAGTGTCACTTTTTTTTGGGACACCCTGTATAGCTATACTGTACATCCCCAAGCATGAAATTCCTTTCTATAGCTATATATTGTGTTTACGCACCCTTGGGATCAATTAGTGCTGAATCATGCAAATTCTAAAAATATCTGATTTCAAAGGGTTGCAGTTTTTTTATACACCCTGTACAGTGTGTCCCAAAAAAATGTCCCCCTATGCAAATTACTCATCTTTTGTTAAACGCGCGTTGTTATACCTCTGGGAATTTAAAATAGCTTCTAAACCGAACAGCAACACAAAAATGTCGTCTTACCGTCAGATCGAGTACGAATGGTTCAACTGACTGCAGAGCAACGAGTATTTGTCGTAAAACCATTTATTTGTGAAATCGTTTTGCTTAGTGCTTCGATCGTCGCGATTAATTATTTGGACGATGTACAATTCAATTCAATTCCCAAAGGTATAATAACGCACAAGAGTGATTTCTAAAGGGGGACTTTTTTGGGACACTCTGTACAGGGTGTACCAAAAAAACGCAAACTATTGAAAATAATCTATTGTTAGAATTTCAATGGCAAACCCACGAGTGCATAAATTATTGACATAAGTAAATATTATGCAAGTAGGTTTACATGCACAACCAGCGAGGGAAGTAATTAGTATGCAATCATCATAGTGAGAAATGACGTCATATAACCACCGGAAGTAATTAGTATGCAAGCAGTCATAGTAAAAAATAAGGGTGTGCGCACTTATCATGTCGCGCAACAATTGTTGCGCTACATGAATATTAATGAGTTGTGACGGATGTGCGCACTTAGAGGGTGTGCGCACTTATTATGTTGCGCAACAATTGTCGCGCAACACATGAAAATTACTTTTTCGAAGGGAATGTAAACGGAATTGCCTATCTTCGAATGCTCAATGAATTTGTCTTCCCACAACTCGCTGAACAAAGGCTTTAAAGGAGGAAATTTTATGTATGTTTATATATTAAAATATAATTTGGTATATTCGGTCTGAGTAAGCTTAAATGTATAGCTACATTAAAATTCTAAATGACGCACTTTATACATAATTGTTTTATTCGGGTAAAATTTTAGTTCTTTTATTCATTGAATGTTTCTATATTTTTGAATGTATATATTTGTTCCGACGCTATTTTGGACTTATCCACCATGCAAATAATCCCATTTGGCTTATAATTTTCAATCCCCATGCGTATTCTGAACCAAGTGGTTGTTAAATTATTGATTATTCTGAATTTATACATAAAAATATTTAAAAAATATTGTTCGTTTTCCTGCGTTGAGCTCTCTATACATGCGGCTGCGCCCATTGAATATGTATATAAATTATCTAAAAGTCGCATAAAATTCAATTCAAATGGAAAATCTTTCATAACTATTCTGAAACTTCGGAGACCAACGAGAGTTTTTTGAATTTAATATTCCCCGAGATCGATTTTGCAATAGAATTGAAGAACGCGTTTAAGTCTTCTTCAAACTATATTTAGTGTGCACGAGAGATTTAATAGAACTCGGTAGTAACTCTTGTTGAGTTGGGAAAATTTTCAACGATTCTTAACGCAACGCGTAGCCGAACCAATCAAATCGTGTGTTGCATCAATTGCATTACATATCGAATCTGAAATCAGAAAATGGGAATTCAAATCGAGCTTTCCTCTCAGAGTGTCAAAAAAATTAAGAAAGATTTTTAAGAAAGATAATTAAGAAAGAACAGGGTGGATCTGGAAATTTTGCATTATTAAGTCTCAGAAGTGCATTTTTCGTGTATCCTAAAATAAATATAATTCAGGGCCGCCCAGAGGGAGGGAGGGAGGGAGGGGAGGGAGTTAAGATGATTGTAGTTGGCTCTGCATGAAAATATACATAGTATGAAAAGAAGTAAAATCGCGGAAGTAAAATTAGGAAATTATTGGCCCCCCTCCCCCGCTTCCGACGGCCTTGCACTAGTCGACTATTAAAAGCGGCGCACGAGACCAACAACAATTTGATATGGAATTCCTACTTATTTTCTTTTGCAGTTCTTGTATTACGATATTTGTTTCCTGAGTGGCTACGAAATTCTTGGCATCTTGTTCAATATTCCTGCGCGTAAACAACGCTGTTGCGATGTCAATTTGACTGCCGTTATCGCCCTGATCTAAATGATACTCTGGATTGTAACTGCTTAATGATTCCTCCAATTCAAGTGATTTAAACTTGTATAAAATGTTCTCGGAGTTGCGAAAGTGCGATGGTTTAGTGGCATCTTCTTGGATAATAGTTGTGTTGTCACTTTTTGACCCATCATCCACACTTATACTCGAATGTGTTTCTAAAAATACAGGATAAAACTAATTGGTGACACATTATATGTGGCTCTGTTTCATCGTATATGATCGTAGCATTTTGCACAGCACAATTTCCATGCTCCAATTCGTACTTAAGGCCATGTTACACGAGGCAATTTTTGCTGCAACTTGCAACACAATTTCAGATTTAGAGCGATGTTATCCAAAAAGTAGTAACAGAGAAAATATGAGCATGGCCCGCAATCTACTCTGTCGACACTCTCTTTACATAACACACTCTAGGACGTAGATATCAATTGGGACTTTTGTCCTGTTTCTATTCCTGTCGCTGTGTAATCCTTTGCGACAAATTATATTAAACTATTAAACTATTAAACTAAGGGATGAAAAATGAATGAAATAGGATGAAAAATATCAGACTAAATCGTGGGCCATGGCCACAAAGTCTCTGCGACTACTTCTAAGATAACATGGCTCTATGACAGAAATTGAGTTACAAGTTGCAGCAAAAGCGGAGTTGCAGCTTCAAAAACTCTTTGCAAAGCTAAGAATGCTATATTTTTTCTTGCCAGCTAGATTATTTCTTCCAGTGTATGTGGAACTATAGCCATTCTTAAACACAGTTTTTTTTAATTTAAAATCGACGGGGTTTCGAAATACATGCACATGAAACTGATCTGATTGATTGTAGGTATACGAATATATGATGTAAGAATTATTATGTAAGAATTATTTTTTCTTAGTCATGGATGATTTATATTACTTTCACTTACCCGCTGAATTAGCATCGATAATGACATCATTAAAAATTGTATGACGTGTTTTCTCCCCGGGAATAAATAAAGCACTCCCTTGGTCGGGATAACGTCGCAACTCTTCATCAAGTTCACCGTCAGAATCATGCTCGGTGGTTGTTTCGACAACTTTGCCAACATAACATAATATGTCGTTATCCAGTAAATATTGACCTAAACAAGAGTAATAAGTATTTCATAATCAATGTTGTATAACAAAATGATAGATAAATAGCAAGTTCTATTCAATTGCTATTTGGTGTCTGCTTCGTCCGATACTTTATGAAGTTATCGACAGGCAATGAACAAAAGCATTAAAATTAAATGCAGGATTGCGATGCCAAAGGACAGGCAAAATGAACGTCAAATGAAGCACTTACCCAAAGCCTTTCCACTATCAGCATCACAGCCATTAGGAACAGCACAAATTCCAAGTCCCAAATTTCCTTCGTATCTAATCCGATCTGAAACACATTCCACAAATCGTTGTCCGCTAAAGTGCGCATGCTCAGAATGCAATTCAATACCTAATCGTCCAATGAAAACGTTCGAAGGTGGTCGCTGATAGCGGTGTCTGGAACTGAGACTGTCTGAGATCCTCATAGTACTTGCATTCTTTTATCAAATAAAGATTTGAAAAAAATTATAGAAATACTAACAAAAACACTAACATCATACTAACAGTTTTACAATGCGCAATTTGATTGGCTAATATTTTTCTACTTCGTCACCAAGCTATAGAAACGGGTTCTGTGATTGGTTGATTTAATATAACAAACAAAAACAATAAAACTATAGAATTAATTTTCTAAAGAAACGAGTCACAAACACTGATCTTGTTTTAGGCCAATCACAAAACATGTCCATTTCAGCCAGGAGCGTCGCTACTGGGGGGATGGGGGTAATACCCCCAATAACAAGTATCTTCCATTACGAATTATATAGAGTCAGGACGCGTTTAGATAGTTGGTCATGTTTCGAAAAGTTGGTTAAAGATCCTGTACTGCCCCCAATATCAATGACTTCGCGAGATCCCTGATTTCAGCTTCGTAGTTACCGAAGACGAACTGTTCATAGACTATTGTTTTACACGGGCTAAAGATAGGGCTGCGTTGCATTTATCTCGCATGGGTTTTCCTACAGCTACGAATGTATTATTTGCTGGAAAGTTTAAGATCCATTTAAAAGTTACTTCATATGTTATTACAACATTAGCATTCGGCTTGAGTCAACTTGAAAATTAAGTGTTTAGTTTTTACTACCAATATATATATATGGTATTTTATTATACAACTGTGTTAAAAAGTGTCCAAATAACGCTAAAAACGAGTACAAATACACAGCGATATTTGGATACTTGGTTATTTGTATAGTAGAAAACCGGTTTGACCGGTTTTTCTTCTCAATAAAAAATACTTTATAAAGCAGTTGTATAATAAATAACTAATTAGATATTTTGGTATGTAGTATCGCTGTACATTTTTACTCGTTGTTTGTATTTACGGCACTCGTTGTAAATACGGCACAACTCGCAAAAATATACAGCGATACTACATACAAAAACATCTAATAAGATATATTTATTCAACTGACGATGGCAATGAAATACACACGTAAAAACGCACAAGTTGTAACAAACCTGCAGCAGACTTGTACCAATGCTGTTTTAACAACTTGACTGGATGTGTTCGCACTGCTTGTTCCCAGCTTGTTGACAACCTGCTACGAAGTTGTTGACTTAACCAGGCTTGTTACATGTTGTTCCAACAACTTGTTATTGTCCTGCAATTCAACAACTTGTTAACAAGTTGTGAGTGACAACCTTGTAGCAACTTGATAAAATGACAACATTGTTACAACTTGTTGACAAGCTTGCATGCTACAAGGCTGTTGCGAACACATCTTGTTGACAAGATGTGAGATTTTTAACGTGTGTTTGTGTTAAGATACATTGATGAATTAGATAGATATCTAAAATACTAATCTTACCCGCTGTTCTAAAGCTTCGTACATCTGTTTAAGCGTTGTTGTGGGAAGTGTGTAGTAATTCAGTGACTGTAAAACAGGTTCCTTAAACAAGCGAAACAGAAACACACAGTCATAAATCATGACACATAGTCATAAAAGCAAGACAAGGCATGGCAAGGCAAGGCAAGGCAAGGCAAGGCAAGGCAAGGCAAGGCAAGGCAAGGCAAGGCATGGCATGGTAAGGTAAGGCAAGGCAAGGCAAGGCAAGGCAAGGGCAAGGCAAGGCAAGGCAAGGCAAGGCAAGGCAAGGCAAGGCAAGGCAAGGCAAGGCAAGGCAAGGCAAGGCAAGGCAAGGCAAGGCAAGGCAAGGCAAGGCAAGGCAAGGCAAGGCAATCCCTTCGCTCTCTCCGCCGCTACGTCATGTTATTCACATTATAGTGGAGCGAGAAAGAAAACAATGAAAGTAAGACTTGGAGCAAGTCTAGGCAAGGCAAGGCAAGGCAAGGCAAGGCAAGGCAAGGCAAGGCAAGGCAAGGCAAGGCAATCCCTTCGCTCTCTCCGCCGCTACGTCATGTTATTCACATTATAGTGGAGCGAGAAAGAAAACAATGAAAGTAAGACTTGGAGCAAGTCTAGGCAAGGCAAGGCAAGGCAAGGCAAGGCAAGGCAAGGCAAGGCAAGGCAAGGCAAGGCAGTGTGCTAATCATCCTTACTTGCAGCTGAAAGCTGAGCTGAATTACGCTTGTTAAAGGCGCCTCTGGCTGCCATCGTATGACTCATGTCTGATCACGGAGCTCAGCTACGATGGAAGGGTTAGTTTGGGGCGCATCCAAACCCACCCTGTCAACATTCCCTGTGAGAGGAAACCGGAGTACCCGGAGAAAACGCACGACTTTCGGTAGAGCGTTGACGGAGTGTGTCCGTCGTCCCCAGTGAGAATCAAACCCACGATCTCAATGATGAAAGGCGCTTGCTCTGACGACTGCGCCACCGAAACCCCACGGTACTTACAATAGTTGTCGAAACAAAAGCCAATGGTATTGAATCTTCTTCGGCACGAAATATTTCAATGAAATACTAACAAAAATATTGAGAAGAAACACAGAGTCAGACAGGTCAGAAGACTCAACTTATACACACAATCTTTAAAAAAGAAATTTTGCATCTGGATAAAGCAGCTCAGTCCTTACCGATATTGCTTCCAATAACAAATTAGCTTGTTCTTTTGCAGTCCCATTTAAGAAAATCAAATTTTCTTTTTCTTCGGCAAAATCCTTCAAACACAGCACAAAATAGAGTGAACACTGACAATATACAAACGACACCGCTAACAGGGCCTTTTTTAACTAATGTACTGGAGGGGCCAAAGCCCCCCAGCCCCCATGTTGGCCTCCCCAGTAAACTATTTTGCCCCCCCCCAGTGAAGGTCCCTTTTGTCCAAAGTATAAGCAAAAAAGGGGGAAATATCAAAAATTGTCTCTGAAAATGCAGGAAATCAAGCCACAGCGACTCAAGAATACAAAAATGTTCGGGGGGACAAGAATACAAAATCCCCCCCCAGACCCCCCTTCACCTTCCCACACCTGTAATACACCACCTACTTGTTACGTCCCCTTTCGATGATGGCCCCCCACACTAACGATTTCTTAAAAAAGGCCCTGACCGCTAATACATACTCTTTAACACGGTATTCTTTCTCATCATTGTCTGACTATACTTTGGTAGAAACTTTAGTATTTTACTTTTGTTAATGCCAAACGACATTTCTTCAAAGACTATCAGTAACTGGGTCCTCGACCAAGGAGTCAAAAAGTTAATGGTCATGATTACTCTTTACCAACACAAAATTTGTATCGAGTCCTAGGGCAGAAGGTTCTGAATAAGTCCAAGGACTGGATAAAGTTTCGATCAATTCCTATCAGACTGGATAAGCTTTGGTTGTTTCATCAAGTCTTGGAATGGAAAAGCGCATTAATTTGGAGAATAAGAACCCCCTTGGATTGGATGAAATTTGAAGTCATTACAGTTGCTTCGAGTCTTCGGAATCGTCTGGAACTTATCGCCCGAATCACACACAGTTATAATTTTCGAGTTCCAAATATTAATACATTTACCCTGCAGTGTAGTAAGTTGATCTGCCTTTTCTAGACTGGAGTGAGATTTTACCTTAACAAGAGCGAGCCAGAAGTGACGAAGGACAGCGGCATAACAATCAGGATATAAGTTTACTGCCAGCGTGTGCACAGTTTTCCTCGCCGTGTTTAGAACAGGCTGAAGACGCTTTCGAGAATTGAAACTGCGTAGGTTTAATGTTAACAGAAGTTGGAGTAATTTCTTGATAACATCATTCGCCTAAAGGCAAAAACACATCAGTCTTTTGTAGGGGTGCACCGGATAGTACTTTTTACTATCCGGCCGGATACCGGATATGCCGGATAGTTTAAAAATATCCGGCCCGGATATCCGGCCGGATACCGGATATTTTGATTATTTTCTTATTCAAGACTCGGGCCTCCTTTTCAGGTTGAATAAGGGTGTGCATCAATGCAGGCAATGAAGGCAATGATGCCCGAATGATGCCCAATGATGAACAATGCACCTTCATGTTAGGACTATATAGAGGTTCATATATAATATGCTGTTTGTCATGAAGTATTGAAGTATCAATATAGTGACCGCTGGCCAACATTTTTGGCTTTGCTATAATAGAAATACTGGAACAGTAAACCAATCCATATAATATTGTTCTTTTGTTTGTTGTATTGATGTCCAACTGTTTTCTTTTCATAGCATATTTATTTATATTTTTTCCGTTTTTAATTGAAACAAAATTAATACGCCTTGAAAAAAATATCCGGTATCCGGGCCGGATATTAAAAATATCCGGCCGGATACCGGATAGCCGGATTATCTCATTATCCGGCCGGATATGATATCCGGTGCACCCCTAGTCTTTTGCTAGCATTGCTAGCAACACTCAACAGATAACCAAAAGACTCGTGCATGTAAAATCCTCTTGCGCGATACAATGTAAAGTTATCTGGTCTCAGATAGGTGGTGGTTAAATGGATTAGAAAGCATTGTTGCTTGATACATGGGTTTACAAAAGACATAGGCAGGTAGTTTGGTGAATCAATTGATGCGACTCTTTCGTTGATGAGTAAAATCGTCTGGCGGTAGAGTAAAACAATGTTGGGCGCTAGGCATTGTTATAGAAGAGAGGCGCACTACAGACGTAAAAATCTCACATCTTGTCAACAAGATGTGTTCGCAACAGGCTTGTAGCAAGCTTGTCAACAAGTTGTAACAATCTTGTCATTTTATCAAGTTGCTACAAGGTTGTCACTCACAATCATCTGGCTTTAGGCATCTGCTTTACTATTTACATAAAATTCATCATCATCATCATCATCATCGTCATCGTCATTATCATTATCATTATCATTATCATTATCATTATCATTATCATTATCATTATCATCATCATTATCATCATCATTATCATCATCATTATCATCATCATCATCGTCATCGTCATCGTCATCATCATTATCATTATCATTATCATTATCATTATCATTATCATTATTATTATTATCATTATCATTATCATTATCATCATCATTATCATCATCATTATCATCATCATTATCATCATCATCATTAAAATATTAAAAATCAACATATATCGTGAAAGTATTACATACCCGGTAAGCCATAATTTTAACCAGCCCATCTTCAATTTCTTGCAGTTCTTCTACGGTTCTCTCGATCGAATTTTTATCAACAACATCATTTGGTACGGCAGCAGATGACGCTAGATAAAAACCATATTTATATGACTTTAGAGAGGCAAAACATGGCCAAACGGTTGGCCTAGTGGCAGGCTTTTTGCGAGTGGTGAAAAACAGGCAGCAGAAAGTCCGTTCGCAGGCTACAGACGGTGAGTGCGTAGCGTCTTACCATTAATGGCCACGTTACACGGGGTAATTTTTGCTGTAACTTGCTGCAAAAATATACTGCTGTCTGATTAAAAATTCGCCTCAGACATACGTGAGAGTATAGTGCTTCCAGGTGACTCTACCAAACACCGCAAAATTTCCCCGGGTACTCAGGTTTCGTCCTGTAGCAACATTGGGCATACTTGACCTCTAAAGCCCTGGTCAAACGAGAATAAAGGATTACCGAATGGTTTTCCGTGCAGGATTGCGTGATCCTAACACGCGGGATGTTGCTCGACTTTCTGAAAGCGTAAAAAAATACGAGCCGATAGGCGAGTATTTTTTAGCTTTCAGAAAGTCGAGCAACATCCCAAGTGTTAGGATCACACAATCCTGCACGGAAAACCATTTGGTAATTATTTTATAAAATAACGACAAAGAAACAACGGACATTTTAAAAACGCCGCGAAGCGCTTAAAATTTTCCGTGCATGATTGTCTCATCCTGCACGGGTATTGACCAATCACAGCTCGCGTAGTAAACATGTTATTTTATAATGAGAGTTGATGAGAGTTAGCAAGCGAGAGTTTCATCAACTCTCATGCCCCGATCAAACGAGAACAAGAGTTGCATGAGAGTTGACTGGATATTACCGCGGGTATAGGTCAAACGAGGGAAAACTCTTGAACCAGCTCAAAGTTGATGAGAGTTGATGAAAGTGCACGAGAGTCGATAAGATTTGGCGGTCAAATGCGAGCGAGATTGACTCTCATCAACTCTCATTCTCGTTTGAACGAGGCTCAAGGAAAACAGCATCTCACAACTAACCTGACGATGAAGGCTCATTATTTTCTTGGCTGGTGCTTGCAACACTTGACGATGTGTTGGACACATCAGATACAGTCATGACGTTACAATCTAGATCGGGGCCTGGAGCGAGGACATTCTGAACTGCAGTTTCAACCAAAGTTGGAAGGAGTTTTTTCATCGTTCGTACATTGTTTAGTCGAACACACATCTGCAACACACAAGAGATACAATACACAGTAAATTTTCAACAGTAAAACTGTTGCCTAATGTTTGGTCATATAATTTCCTCAGTGGCGCCGGCAGGATTTTTTATTGAGGGGGCAAAATGCGTTACGTTACTTGCTTGCAATGACCCATTGCCTAGGAGAGTTCGGGGGCATTCACACCCAGGAAATTTTTTTGAATTGGGGTCTCTGAAACGGCAAAATATTTTTTCCAGTACAAGTATTTTCAAGGGTGTAAACCGCAAATATTCTTACTAATGTTAATTTCTACAAAATATTTCGGCAAACGTTATACTAAGAAACCAAAAACATAAACGATTTCCCATACAATCAGTTTTTAATATATTGCATTGGATTTCAATGTAAAATTTGCTTGAGGTGTGATGATTGTAATAGACCTTTTCTGATTGATTGTCATTGTAATACTGAGTTGTTTAGAAAATAGGGGGGTCTTGGGGAAGATTTTTATAATTCGCAAACGAATTACGTCCGAATTGGATGGACTTAAATCACACTGAAAAATTATTGGGGGGGGGGGGACAGTTCCCCATGTCTTAATGGAAAAACGCACCTCTTCGACGACCCTCTCACTTTGCACCGTATTATTCTCAATTCGTGACATAGCTACACATGACGGCGTACAGTTGCCTAAACATTGAAAATAGTATGTAAGTATGCACCGTATTAAATCTATATGGAAAGGGGGGAAATCTTGGCCTCGAAATGTTGAACTAGTGTATAAATGTTCCGGAGTTGAGTTGAGTAACTTGAGTTGAGTTGAGTTTAGTATATTTACCACTCTGAGGTGGACGGAAAGCCTTAACAGGTTTACAACCCAATTGACAAAGGTTCCGAAGGTTAGTTTTAGTTAGTTAAGGTTACTCCCTAATGGTTAGTTTTTAGTGAGGGAGGAAAACCGGAGTACCAGGAGAAAAACCCTCGAAGCACAGGAGAGAACCAAACCAATCCCTACTTACATGAGTTTATCAAGCACAGGGACGTTACCCAACCTAAGTAAATCCATGCCCTAGACCTGCTGTATAGCCGGCTTAACTCAGAGGTAAGGGGCAGCGCGCTAACCACATCTGCCACCAGTGCTTCCCATAAAGGGAGCGGGGGGAATCTTTGGCCCAATTGTGTTGAACTATAAATAAATTGTTTACGTTTTCTGTCTACAACAGCAAAAACTGAGTATAGTATTGGTGTGGTGTAGGATAATGGATAATGCACGTCCTATCGCCTCTGCGACCAAGGTTCGATTCGTGTAATATGCAGTATAATAAACATTATATAACTTCGTTTCAGTCGCATATGAGAAGGGTGCTTCCAATTTGACTTTACCAAATACTGCAGGCTTTCTCTCGGTACATGCACGTAAAAACGCATAAGTTGTAACAAACGTGCAGCAGACTTGTACCAATGCTGTTTCAGCAACTTGTCACCAGGATGTGTTCGCGCTGCTTGTTCCCAGCTTGTTGAGAAGATGTCATCGGCTTGTTGACAACTTGCTACAAGGTTGTTGACTGTTATCGTCCTGCAATTCAACAACTTGTCAACAAGTTGTGAGTGACAAACTTGTGGCAACTTGATACAATGGGCCATTCCATTTAATATAGGCACCCCCCCCCCCTATTGAGGGGTCTGGATATCCAATGGGGGAGGAGGGGTGTTTAATCTTAATTTTTCCTAGGGGGTAGCTTATGTGATTTCCCCCCAAAATGGCAAAATTTTGGTGTTTTAGTGATATTCAAGGGGGCGAAAATGATATCCTAAAGGGTACTTGCGATATCCTATGGGGCAACTTCCCAAAAATGTATCCAAGGGGGTTCCAAAATTTTTTTATCCTAAGGGGGTAATGAACGGATCCCTCAATAGGGGGGGTGCCTATATTATATGGAATGGCCCAATGACAACATGGTTGCAACTTGTTGACAAGCTTGTCACAAGCCTGTTTCGAATACATCTTGTTGACAAGATGTGAGAGTTTACGTATAGTAAACACTATAGTAACACTGTACCAATAAGGGATAGCCATTACCGTATCTCTATCGAGAACATTTTACAACTGATAGAGCTATCCGGTTTCAGTTTTCAGATAGAGCTATCCAATTCTCATTTCCTTTTCTCGTTACTAACCTTGCGAATCTGCAGTATTACACCTTTCAAGGCCAGCGGTACGATGACGACAAGGTCTCACGCCAACCACGCCATTCTCTTGAATAAGACTGAGTGATCTTGTTAAACACCGCTGACCAATGATAGGTTCCAGGACTTCGTCAGTCACACCGCAACTTTCACAGCCGATGATGTAATAGCCGTAGAATAGAGCAATGGACTCGATCATCTTGAGGATATAAAAATAAGAAAATAAAGCCTGTTCAAATGAGGATGAGAGTTGCTGAGAGTTGGCAAGCGAGAGTTTGCATGAGAGTTTCATCAACTCTCATGCCCTGGTCAAACGAGAACAAGAGTTGCATGAGAGTTGACTGGATATTACCACGCGTACCGGTCAAACGAGGGAAAACTCTCATCAACTCTCATCAAAATTTGAACCAGCTCAAAGTTGATGAGAGTTGGCAGTCAAACGCGAGCGAGTTGCAACTCTCATTGACTCTCATCCTCGTTTGACCAAGACTCAAACAATCAGAGGTGGAAAAAGTATCGGATCCTGGGAACTTAGTTCCCAGAAATATTTTTGGATCTGAACTTTTGCAGAAAATTTTTAACAGAAATTTATAAAGTTAATAATTAACTGATGAGTTATAACAAAACTAGAGTATGCTCTAGTCTAGATTAGTAATTGTAATTGTAATGCATTTTGTATTCACTATATCAAATTGAACACCACTGAATATCAAGAAACAACGCTCCAATCAGTTCAATGTGAAAATCAATCAATGATCATTGAACCTCATTAATTATTAATTTTGAGTCTGAAACCCAGGTTCCCAGAAAGAAAAAAACATTTCCACCTCTGCATGTAATGGGCTGCTGTGAACAAGGTGAATGACAGATTGCGCGGAGCCAAATATTACAGCAGTGGCCAAAGTCTGAGCCCATAGTTTTCGTTGTTCATGGAAACATGAAGATCAGTTCAAAATGTTGAAGGGTTTTTGAAGATTTAAATTCTGAGCGAAAACTATATACATATTTTATATTAGATTCCTGCCAGAGGGTTGCCAGAGGGCCTACAGCAGGGCGCGAAATAACGGCTGGAGGGTTGCCGGTCAAGGTGACCGGCCAAACCAACTTTAGCTCGGACATCCCGCATTTCTGGCCGGTCATATTATTCAGCTAAACTAAAGCCTGACAAAGTCCCCTTAAATGTAAAATACTTATGTAACTAGAAAAATGTCTGTAGAAGTCAGTTTTATTGTAAAGTCCGTACAGTAAATATTATTCAAAGTAAACGCAACATCAGACGAAATTAACAAAGAACATAAGTTTTGACAGTTGCAGCCACTGCGAGCCGGCTATTTTCACTAGTCAGCAACTTCGAAACTTAATCCATGAGAAAATTGCATGAAAATAGTTTGCTCGTTCGCTCTATTTAGCAACTGAATTACATGTAAATTGTAAAAAGTAGCCGGTCAAAATGACCGGTCATGCGAGAGTTTGACCGGACAACCACTCATTTTGGCCGGACATGCTACAGTCACATTTTTCTGCCCATGTTAGGGCCATAGAGTTGTAAATATAATCCTTCAACGTCATGCGTCATGAAACGAACTTCAATTTTCATAAACAGAATGTAGTTACATACGTCACCCAGCTTCCTCGCCATAGCTACACGACCTTGCTCCAATTTGTCGTGGAACTCGTTACGATCTTCGGGCGACATTCGTAGCGAGTCGTAACGAGTCGTCGACTTCTTGGGACACAATAGCTGCGAAAAATGACGTACTACATCTGTCAAACGATTGATCCCGCTGACCGTATCAATGAGAGAACTAGAAACGGGGATTGTGGTGTAGTCCTGGTGACTAGTCTCCAGTACTTGTTCATTTTCGTCACCATTGCACGACGTATAATCCTCTACGTCACTGCCATTGCTTCGGGCGTCCGTGTAAATACTCTCACAGGACTGAGAAGTGACGCTATTTTGAACGTATTTGAGAAGATTTGAACTGCTAGACTTGCTGGGAATTCTAAGATTTCCCGTCTTCTCAGACCTTGCATCGCTCGCTTCCTTAGTCACTTTAACGTTGCTACAGCTTGGTTGGTCAGTGGCGTCATCATACGTTGTCGATGATTGGCTGACAATATCTGACGTCACAGGGCATCCTAGGGAAACATTATTTGTAAACTCTCTTTCAATCGCACTGGAACTTCGGCTGTTGACCTGAAACAGATTCCAAAAGAAGTGATTTTATTGCACCAATGTGTGTTTCAGATGCACGTTAATGATATTTGAAAAACAAGTAGAAAACGTCATCTGACGATTTCACCACTGGAAATATTCGTCATTATCATTCAGCAAAACCCAAAATCGGCCCAACAAATTGCAGCGTGTACACGTACCTTTATAATTCAGTAAAAATTCTAAATTTCGGGGGGGAGGGGGTGGGCATCTCGCTTGATGGAACTGAACGTTGAAAGGTTTCTGTAGATGGGAATTGAACCTGCGATTCCGGTGCAGCACAGTTCTTGCCAGAAGGGCCAATAGTTGCATTTTTCACAATATCTGAGCCTCCCTTGAGTGCCAGTGCTGTTTTTGAATAGCTGGAGGGTTAGTGCCGTACCATACTATGTGAGTACTCACCCTTCAGCTATTTAAAAATAGCACTAGCACTGACAAGCTCAAATTGAACATCCACTCTTTAAGTGTGAGTGTGCTTTTAGAATACAGGCGTAAGATTTTGTTCTTGAATTTTAAATTATGCATTCAACTGGCTTCATTTGCAAAAATGTTGTAAACAATTTATCAATATATTAATATTCTTAAATTAGTGAGATGCCTAAAAATTTAGAATATTTACCCTTATACCACACTGGCATCACCCCAGTTCAAGTACAGCATCCTCAATCCAATCCTAACCTAACCTGGGCCCTAATCGTAACACTAGCCTGGGCCCTAATCCTAACCTTGTCCTACTCAAACCCTAACCGTAAACCAGGACACCATCGCCCAAACCTTACCTGAACAAAAGCAGAATTACGCGACGGTGTAATAGTCCCGTTTCCAACCATCTTCGCACTTGAGGGCGAGCCTGTGAGTGGGCTGGCTATTTCTCGAGGGCGTATTCTCTGTTCACTCTGATGCAACACCGGAGAGTCCACGGAGTTGAAACTATATGTATGATCAGTATGTAAGCCTTGCCAGGTATCGTGTTGTAACGCTGTACAAATCAAATGCTGGAGTTTTCCATGAAGCGAACTGATCCACACGAGAGAATGTTTGAGAAATGCCGGTCGCCAGATTTGTCCTCTAACAGTGAAATAGAATAGAAAAATATAGACATTTTCCGAAATTTGCTTGAGTGCAGTGCCTCTGTTAAGAATTCAAGGAAAAGGGACCTACAGTAGGAGGGGTAAAATGGAAAAGTACGAATTTGTTGGAAGGTGTAGGGGTCCACTCCCAGAAAATGTTCGTGTTTTTGAGCCTCATTTTCAGACAAAACTATTTGATATATTTCATTTGATATATAGACAAAGGTTTGGTAATGGGAATATTACAATACTATTCTTAGTTTTTGACAATATTCCTCCCTTTTTCTTATATTTTTACAAAAGGGACCTTCACTGGGGCCCGGCAACATAGTTTACTGGAGGGGCCAACGTGGGGGCTGGGGGGACTTGCCCCCCCCCCCAAATTTACACGGTAAAAGAGGCCCTGATTGACTGCACATGAAACAGTAGTTTGGACTCCAGGCTGACAATATGATCCTACCATATATGGAATTGACCATTCTTACTTACTCGAGCGACAAATAGTGCTCCCACGCTGCATCGTGGTCAAACGATGTTAATCGATAGGCCAATGCAATCATTAGATAATCGATATCCTGACGTTGTTGATTAACAGGATGAATATCGCAGAGTTCGAGAATATCCTCCATTAACATGCCGTAAAACACTTCCACTGCCATCTCCACGATGTCGAAATACCTAGTGAGACAAAAAGCAAATCGTAAGAAACACTGATAATTTTTGAGAAGTGCAATTGAATCTTCAAATTACTGATATTACATACATACATTATTCAGCTCACTCCCCGTTGGGGCTTTTCAGTGACCGATTACATCAAGTATCTCGCTTACCTACATTATGTATGTAGCCTACATTATCTATTTTTACAACAATTGTGATATTACTTTCCTAATCTGTATATCCTAACCCACCCAGTCAACTTTCCCTGTGGGAGGAAACCGGAGTGCCCGGAGAAAACCCACGACTTTCGGCAGAGCGTTGACACACAACACAACACAACACAGCACAGCACAGCACAACACAGCACACCACAACACACCACAGCACAGCACAGCACAGCACAGCACAGCACAGCACAGCACAGCACAGCACAGCACAGCACAGCACAGCACAGCACAGCACAGCACAGCACAGCACAGCACAGCACAGCACAGCACAGCACAGCACAGCACAGCACAGCACAGCACAGCACAGCACAGCACAGCACAGCACAGCACAGCACAGCACAGCACAGCACACCACAGCACACCACAACACAACACAACACAACACAACACAACACAACACAACACTTAAGAAATAGAAAACATTTTATATGTTATATTATAAAATACAATACAATACACAATAAAATAATAGTAAATTCTTACCCTATAAACTCCTTTTTAAAATACATTCTGTAGTTGCGTAATTTCTCACTGATATCCAATATCAGTAGGTTGACCATACGTGGTGTTAACTGCTGACCAAATGATCGTAGTTTCAGTTGATCGGCAATGATGATCTTTTGCCTTTCATAATTTCTCCGCATTTCATCCTAAATCATGAGTTTTTATTAGGACTTCCTCGTCTCTAACTGCTTGCATTAAAGTGATACTCTTTGATTATATTGCATATAATTTTCGTACAGTACAAGTAGTCAAAATGTGAAAAATACTCACCTTGGCATATTTCTTTAAGTATTGTCCTACAGTTTTCCCATTATGTTCACCAAATGTATCATCTTCATCCACAACTACTAACCATGAAAGTACCCTGATAACCTCACTTAACCGTCCTTCCGGTAAGTTCCTCTCAAATACTCGGTTGATTCTACTCAGGCTGTGTTCTACGTAACCATGGAGATACGTCGTCGCAGTCTTTACAATTCTCACCTGAAAGTTTCGGCAGAGTTTGAAATAGATTTAGTTGGTATTGTAGCCCTTACTAATGCTGTTTCAACATCTTGTCGTCAGGATGTGTTCGCACTGCTTGTTCCCAGCTTGTTGACAACTTGTTACAAAGTTGTTGACCCAACAGACTTGTTACAGGTTGTTCCAACAACTTGTTAACAAGTTGTGAGTGACAACACAATAGCAACTTGATAAAATAACAGCATTGTTGGCAAGATGTGAGATCTTTACGTGTGTAGATGCCCAGTAATCACTACCCTTTATTGGTTCATTGTTACTGGGAGGAAACCAGAGACCAACCTCGTCTTTCCTGACAATGCATCCTTCCCTCCTTCCAAAATTCAAGATTGATTCGAGCACTGATATTACATATCTGCAATACCACTCCGTACTTTCAAAATTCCTAGAAAGTGTGAAAAAACTCCAATCAACTTTTTGCCAAGCTAAATTTTCCCCTAATTAGAGGTCCCGAGTAATGTCCGCACTTTTTTAGTTCAGTTTTGGAGGAACCAGAGTACCAGGCGAAATCTTGCCGTGTTTGGGTAGAGTCAAACTGGAGTCATTCTTCTGCGAAATTTTAATCAGAAAACTGAATGTTCGTCGCCAGTGGCGTAGCCAGCCCGCCGATTTGGTCCCGCTATGCAAATTTCAAATCATTATCATTATTCATTTCTTTAGAAATTGATTGTTTTCACCGTCAATGAACACGAACAAATTTGCATAGCGGGACTAAATCGGCAGGCTGGCTACGCTACTGTTCGTCGCAGAGTTAATGACACATGCACTATCCACCGTGCTACCAACACTTCGGTACACGACTTCTTACAAGATTTATGAAGTCTGCAGCTGTCTAGAGAGTTGCTTCTTAAGACTAGAGGGCACTTAGAGATTGCATACCTCCACCAGCAAATTGAGTCACGTATTCATGCATAAATTATAGTTCTATAAGTCCGGGGAAAACAAGACAAACTTTTGTAAATTTCTCATCGAAATTGAACCAAAATTTAATCGATTTGTCCTTGGCCTATGGCTGTTAGTTTTCGTATTAAAATGTTTGATACTTTTTTAGTTATCGTGCGCACAGACAGACAAACAAACAAACACACACACACATACACACAAACCTAGACTTTCTCAAAGTCCCTCGTCTTTAGGATCGTCTTTATAACGAAGGAATTTTCGCCAATTGCAGCCAGCGCTGCCCTCGCTTTAGTGCTGCCCTCGACCAGTGCTGCCCTCGACTAGCAGAGGTCGACTTGGAGCAAGTCTAACACAAACCCAGGTGAAACATAACCTCCTGCCGGAGGTACAGTAATAATACTGTAATTGCATAAAATATATCTCGCTCTATTACAATAACGTACCTAGCTAAATATTCAAGAAGACAAACTCTTCTGTATAAAAATCCAATTCTGTATCGCTCACCAAACTCATCAAGAAGTCGTAAAGAAGCTGGCGAAAGTGGCTGCTTCGGTATAGCTTCTCCTGTGCCGACATTTATCTTGCATTTCACAGATTCTGCTCTGTACGAAAAGAAAGAAATTATGTTAATACGTCGCCTCAGTCACACGCGAGAGGATTGCTTAATAATAATAATAATGCGATGTATTTTCATAGGGCGACTGAATTTACACAAAGCATGCCTGTAGATTTTATTTTTGTGGAGGCAGCCAATCTTCGAATGGAGCTAACTCCAGGCTGGATAACTTGCTCCACATGATTTTTGGAGTTCTTACGTAGTAACTCCAGCTTTAGATACCTGTAGCTCCACTTCCTCACATGATTTTTTGAGTTCGCCCGTAAATCCAGAATTCTTAATTCAACTAAGTTTTGAAGTGCATATTTTGAATTTGGATTTAGCTCCATGGCTCCCTAACTTCTGTCGCCATGACACAGAGTAATTTTCGTCCATTGCTTACAATTTGTCTCAATTACTGAACACCGCATGTTTTGTCTGAGCACCCCCGCTTTCCTACTATACTATCACTGGCCAATAATCCCCCCCCCCTCCTCCTCGTAAGCAGATAGAGAGATTTGGGGCATGTTCAAAGCGAGCAAGTATCGATACTCCCTCCTCCGCAGAGCCAATTAAGATCAGTTTAATGCCCCATTGCGCTAGAAGTTATGCGGTGTATCGTAACGTTATATAACAGGACCAGGCCAAAGTTTACCTGAATAACTTAACCAAGAGTAGCTTAAACCACGCATGTTTGTCTTTATTGACTAGTGGTACTTCGGTAGGATAAAATGTGACATCAGCTTTTACATATTTTTCTTGATCTCTGATGATATTCTCAAGAGCACCTTTCTCCAGATTCAACCACCTTTCATAATCCTCTCTCCGACGAAACAAGTCAACCTTGACATATGGATGACATTCGCTGTTAAAGATCAGCTGGAGTTCTCTCATTTCTCTAACTAACACCTGCGGTAAGAAGAGAAAGAAGACAAGTTTTATAGAACTAGCGAAAGGACACATACCCAGTGGGTAGAATGCTTGCATTGTCTTTCATTGTTTTGAAAATCACACTGCACTCCATGCATCTAAGGATCTGCATTCCTGGGAATGGCTTATTATCGTCGTCATCAGTGGTGTAAAAGCCCTTTCAAACCAGTCCAACATGTTGGTCTAACACATCATACAACATTGTTGGGTCTGTTTGAACATTATGTTTGGATATTTTGGCTGATATTGGAAAATGTTGGATCAGGTTTGACTTCATTCAAACTTTTCATCCAACATTGCAGGACCAACGAACCTTAACTTAACATGTTTGACCACTTACAAAGTTAGTTGACCTGAACAAAATGTACACACGTAAAAACGCACAAGTTGTAACAAACCTGCAGCAGACTTGTATCAATGCTGTTTCAACAACTTGTTATCTGGATGTGTTCGCACTGCTTGTTCCCAGCTTGTTGACAAGTTGTCATCGGCTTGTTGACAACTTGCTGCAAGGTTGTTGACTCAACAGGACTTGTTACAAGTTGTTCCAACAACTTGTTATCGTCTTGCAATTCGACAACTTGTTAACAAGTTGTGAGTGACAACCTTGTAGCAACTTGATAAAATGACAACATTGTCACAACTTGCTGACAAACTTGCTACAAGTCTGTTGCGAAAACATCTTGTTGACAAGATGTGAGATTTTTACGTGTGTAGATGCCACTAGATAATTATTAACCTTCAGTACTTTGCAGTAAGCTTATAGTAATTTTACACTTTCAAACATGATTCAGTGAATTGATTTTTGGTTTATGTTTTACTCAACACGAAAATATATTAAGTCAAAATTCAAAATCAAAACTCACGATCAACAATCAACCGTCCGAGCGGGCAAGCAAAAAGAAACTTCAACCTGTTCGTGGCCGTGATCATGATGATCTTAACTTGCTCTGGGCTAGTGTCAATCACTGCATTATCTTAATCTACAGAAGTCCATAGACTATTTGAATTTTATTCAGTCTTCCGTAATGTTCGACGTTTCTGTGTGTTTTCAAAAGAATGAAGTCGAGGCTATGCGTGGATAATGGTACGCCCCAGCAATTCTGCAAATGATCTACAGGTATGCTATGCAACGTTTCGCTAATTACGTACCTTAGCCGGATCGTTCATCACCATTTTTTCCAATTCCCTCAAGTAATATTCATGTCTTCTGTGAGTAAGACAAAATGCCTGACGAACTAACTCCGTCAGATCTTCGGGTTCAATTTCAAACACACCAGATCTCCTAATTGGATCTCTCCCATAAGACATGCATTCCCTTGACGCTGGACTTATACTGAAAAATAGTTGAAATGGCAGTAATTAACTGCTGCGCCCGTAGAACCTAACTGATATAAGTTGCTTAATTTTTATATTGGCGACGCATTTACCACTTAAAGAGAATGTCTTAATGAGTAAGTACAGCAAGCAAGCAAGCAAGCCAGCAAGCAAGCAAGCAAGCAAGCAAGCAAGCAAGCAAGCAAGCAAGCGGGCAAGCGGGCAAGCGAGCAGGCAAGCAGGCAGGCAAGCAGGCAGGCAGGCAAGCAGGCAGGCAGGCAAGCAAGCAAGCGTGCAAGCAAGCAACCAAGCGAGCGAGCAAGCAAGCGAGCAAGCAAGCAAGCAGGCATGCAGAGGCAAGCAAGCAAGCAAGCAAGCTGAGGTGTGCTAATCAACCTTACTTGTAGTTGAGAGCTGAGCAAACCCATGAGCTAATTATTTCCACATACAGTAAGTGTCATGAGGCCGCAGCAAGAATCAAACCTACGATCTCAGAGGTTAAAGGCGCTTGCTCTGGCTTCCCCACGGTGGCTTCATGTAAAGGTAGAGAGGCTTAGGGTTAAGGTAAAGGGGTTAAATTTATCATGGGGTAACAAAAGCAGGATACATACAATGGAGAACCGTTCACTAGAACAGATAGAGTTATCACATATAAATAAAGTTAATTTAGTTTAGGTTTCCTCTCGTAGTAGCACTGGACCAATAAGAGATGACTTTCTTTGCACTTTTAGGGAGAACAGTTTAGAACTGATATTCTATTCAATATAGATTCAATTACGGCGGTTGACTGTTGTGTAAAACTACCTGAAAAATACAGGTTCGTTTCGAGCGAAGGCTCTTCGTCTGGAAGTTAGTGAGATTCAATTAGCCTAGATTTGGTAGTACTGTATTGTTACCTTGCGTCGCTAAGATCGTTTGGATCACTTTGTCTTCTTGCCGACTGGTTACTGATGTCTAAGGAATCATGGGATGATGCCAAGATGGGGTATTGAGCGGCAAGTAAGGCACATTCATAAACTTCTAATTCCTTGAAAGAAAACAAAAGAATATCGATCACAATAAGATATTAATAATGTCAGAATAAATGAAAAATACTGTATGAGAGAAATTTTTCGCACATATATCTCTCTTTTGGTTGTCAGTCTGACAGTCACGGTCACTGTCACCATCACCATCACCGTCACTGTCATTGTTACTGTCACTGTTACTAGTCTTCGCTTTTACTATTACCTGAGGATGGAGCTGACTACCAGACTCTTTATTTGTAACTTCGGGAGTTTCACTTCCTAAATTCACATGTATATACTGACAAATTTTCATGGCTTAATTACTCCCAAATTTTTAGAAGCCTACTACTTGGTTTTAGATGATGCTACTCCGAGTGGCTCCACACCAGGCAAGCTAGCTGAAAAAATATATACAGATATCGAAGGAATATCCAAAATATCATCTACTCGAAAATTACTTAACCTCGTAGCTCAGTGGGTAGAGCATTAGACTAGCAAACCAAAGGTCGCAGTTCTATTCCCACCGCTTGTCCGGTTAGGAGCCAATCAGGCTAGCATTATCTAAAATCTATTACCCGAGTTCTAACACCACAATCACTACTACTTGCTGTTTTAAATATATGTCGGTTGAGGTAAGTGTGTACCTTGGGTCATGCTTCAGTGTGCTTTGCAAATTGTAACTGTTAGTAACAGATAACTACATGCTGCTTTAGAATACGAGGGTAGATTGCAACAACTATTAATGGGTGTTTTGTCTATATAGATTATTCAACTACAATAAGCCATTAAGCATCTATTATTTCTATTTCTTATTGTCTGTATACACATATTTATTTCCTCGACATGTATATCTGAACTACTGTATCAGATTCTTTGTGGATTGGTAATTCAACTTCTGTGGAATTCCATACCTGAATAAGGTTTTCTGTAAGCATCTGTAACCTTAACAACAAAATATCTTCTGTTAGACATTTGGATCTTCTGTCACAAGCTTTTGACTTAACCAAACTTGATCCTAAAACAGGCTGTCCAAAATTTCTTGTGGCAGAAACCAAATTTGGTTACCGCCAAATTATGTTCGCGGTAACCTGGGTTTTCCAAGACAAATGCTTGTCAGAATTTATGGAAAACGAGCCTTACATAAAAGCCGCAATTATGCAACCACCGACGAAAAGCACATTTTGCAATGTATATAAGAAAGCGTTGTAAAGCAAATATATTAACTGTTAACACATTTATTGATTCTAGGGTATTAGGGAAACCAGACTAGGTTACCACAAAACAAAGTTTGCGGTAACACGGAGGTAACCCAGGTTTGGTTACTGCAATTTTGCAGGACACATTCTTACCACTTGAAAATGATCTGGTTCCATTTGATCACATGATTTGACATTCAGTAAGTATCGCCGTGGACTAAATGAAATTTGGACATTGCAATAACTACTGAATATGAAGCTCTAATCATCATGTGAACACAAGTGACAAGTAACAAATGTATATTACTGAAAACTAAAACATCAACATACGTTAATTTTTTGAAGAAACTATGAACTTCTTGAACTTCACCACCATGTCTTGAAAAAGAAGTAATATCATATTTCAAATTCTATTTCTTAATTTGAGTAATACATACATGTTAATTAATTGGCATTGTACATGTCTGAATATACCAGCAGGTATATATATATATATAAGCTCCTTCACTTGTGTTGTTGAGCACTCTGTGAGGTTACTTGGTGGCTATAAGCGATAATGCAAAAGTTTGAGCACTCTGGCCCCAAGACACTTCACGCATGTCTGGATGCGCATGTGTCTGAGTATTGTACCACATGCGCTTGGGAGAGCAAGCGTATGGTGTATAAATACGAAGTCACTCGCATCTAGATTGCGTTACAAGCTGCACTGACGAGCCGTTGAACGGCGAAACATGCATGTCTGCAGATTTGACTATATATATATATATATCAGGCAAACATTCCAATTGAGAATATATATAGTAATATGTGTAGTATGTGGCAAACGGTATAGAGTATATACTATTAAGTGTATATACCACAAAAGAATATCCACCATGTTGGCTGATGACGTCTTCCCCGAGTATAATTAAAGGAGCTAAGGTGCGACTTCAGATGATGACAATAGGAGTGTTGAAATGTTGGGTCAATAAGCGAAAACATGAACCTTCTACTTTTCACAACAGATTGCTGTGAGCAATTTGCGACCGACACAAACAAATTGCTATCAATTGCAAAATTGAAAAGTTCATAATGAAATTCACAACCAGGTTTGTAAACAAAGTCTGATTGGCTCTTTTTTGCTAGTAGCCAATCATTGGCTTTGCTTATGAACTTTTCAATTTTGCTGTTGATTACAATTTGTTTGTGTCGGTTGCAAAATATGCAAATTGCTCAGAGCAATCTTCATTGTGCGACAATATTGCAATGTTGCTCGCAACAGAACACCGGATTTGACTGTAATAAACAATAAAGACCATGTAAAGTCCGTTCTGCGCATGTGCTATGGCGGGTCCCGCGATGTAAACAATGCCCAAATTTCGCGTTGTTTCGACTAAAATTCGACATTTTCTAAATCAGAAACTCGAATCTGTATTTATTTAAAGCATAGCGAACCAGAACACATCATAATTTTTTAAATATAGCGTGTTTAAAATGTAAACAAACGGACGTTGCCGGTTTGTTTACATCGGGACTGTATTCAATTAATTAATTATTTGCTACACACAATATTGAATAAGAAATTTCAAGCCAAATGTATTCATAATGACATACCTTAATAAACTGGCTGCAACTTTAACATAAGGTAAATTGCTTTCTTCCCCAGACAAGTCCTGCAAAGGTCTGCTAGAACCATCGACTGCAGCACTGCAGGTTTGTTGAAAATACCTTGCTTCTTGGACCAAAATATTTCTCAGCAATTCAGCGTCAATGTCTGTTAAGGTTGGCCTTGGCATATACGGTGTATTACACTCCATGTCGGTCATTTTTGCTCGTTTTTATGCGGAGAATTATCAAGTAACATCACCATATGAACTAAACATCTTGTGATCTTGTTTTTCTCGGGTATTTTTGTTTTCCCATGAAAACCACTGATCAGAACTGGCTGTCAAACCCGCGCCCGCCCGCAGATTTCTGGGTGTATATTGGAGAACGAGCAATGGCATAGGTACACGAGCCTGGGAGTGTTTTTACACAATTTAATTTCGAGTTGTCCTGCGATATTTTTATATAGAATGATTCTGTCAGCTTTTTTTCCCTAAATGCGTTGCGAATTATAAGAAATAATGCCAGAAGAACGTTTCATCTAAATTGAAATGTGGAATTATATTTCTATTGGTAACAGAGTTGTAAAAAGCTGCGAGTATGTGGGTATACCATCCTTGAGGAAGGTTTACTGGCATTGAGGAAGGTTGAAAGTGAAACACTGAATAAAACATTGCAGAGCAGTAAGTACTAGACTAGTCTGGCCAGTATTAGTAGAAACAGTCAGCACTCAGTCAGACTAGAAGTACTGCAGTGGTTGAGAATACCTAAAATCCTACCGGAGGAAGGTTGAAACGTTTTTCAACTCTGATTAGACAGCTTTAGCAAACACAACGCGACGTCAAAGTCTCAAAGAGGACGTGAAAATGGCGTAAAAATGGCGTGGGCATATCACGCCATTTTTACGTCCTCTTTGACGTCGCGTTGTGTTTGCTAAAGCTGTCTATTGTAGTACCAAAATAGTACTAAAACAACACTGATACATCCTTATTGAAAGTACAAACAGCACCCCCCCCCCTCTCCCCAATTAACATGGCTGAAATATATAAGCTCCCAGAGGGTTTACGTTCTGCGCTTATTTTAAGATTTTGTAAACTACCAGTAACAACTGGACTGTCAATAATTACAAAAATATCAGTTCAGATATTTATTTCTGAATTAATATTAAATACATAAATATAAGCAATAAATGCCAGGTTCAGTATAACGAATATTAAAGATACACGAGTACAGGCCGGTTAAACAACCCGATATATAATAACTTTTTATAACATTTTCTATATATTTTTAACTAATACGGTATTAATTGACTCAGTGTACACTACAGACATTATATAACATGCGAATAGCAACACTTCAAAATTGAAATCTCAATGAAACACCGTTTTCAAGAGCTGTATATAGTTTATCCTATATAAATACTGGTTCAAATTGCCACAAAAGGTTATACATTTTATATACAATACATTTACAACTGCCAATGGATTTTACTTCGCGGCCGATGAAGGGTACGGTTTGTTCCGTTTTGAAGAATTCATAGGCGTGGAATATAGACTTCTAATATCTCTACCGATCAAGCTTTTTTTAATAACAGGCGTGACTGTTGATGTATTCTTTTTCGACTTCTTGGCCGTCGCGGCACGAACAGGAATGGAAACAGGTTTTTCCAGTTCAGAACTAGACGATGTTCGTCTTGGTTTGGGTGTACAAGGTTTAGAAAAGTCACATGACGACGACTCGCTTGAACTACCGATTGTCTTCGTTCGTCGTTTGCGTTTGAAAGGATTTCGTATACTGCTCGTTGAAGGAGAACGACGGTGAAAATAGCCAGATGGTGTTGCTGGTGTCTGAAGAATATTATAATAACAGGTATTTATTTCATGTCGACCACACAAGGTGTGGCTGGCCAATTACCCGAGCCAGAGGTTTATGACACGAGTGCTCCACAACAAAGGCCTGAGGGCTAATTTTTGGTGTGGGCGAAAAACCGCGGAGATAAACCCTCGATGCACAGAAGAGAACTAAGCAAACTCTACTTACACGAGTTCTCAAGCACAGGAAGTTACCCTAAACATGACCTATACTAGCAGGATTAACTCAATGATAAGGGATAGCTCGCTAACCGTATCTGCCATCCGTGTTCCCCATAAACAATTTACAACGTGAAAATTGAACAATCCTTTATTATAAGATGCACGGCTTTAGTACTAACTTCAGAAATGGTGAAAATTAACTGATAGGAGCAACACTTTTTTGGCCGCCATACAAATGCAAGACCACTTCATATAATGAAAAGAATTAACATTATTTTCTCACTCTGATAACAGCTGTTGGTTGACCACCATCTGCTGCACGATAGTGCTCAGTGAAAGTATATGATTGTATTTAAAAGAACAATCCAAATGAAGAACGAACCTGGAAAACGTTGAACCTCTTTCCTTTAGTTAGCAACAAGATTGAGGAATATTTTCAATTTTTCGCACATACTTTATGGGAGGGTCTTACGGAATTATACTTGTAAAGTTTACTCAATATTTATATATTAAAGATTATTTGTTTTGTACGGTCAAATTTTCCATTGTTTTCACGCATTTTGAGGAACATTTCAAAGAGGCAAATACAATACAAGATCCGACGAACACTGGACACTTTTTAGGACGGTGAAAGACAAAAGATGGCCTTTTCATGTTTATTACATCTTGTAAAATTCAAAGGACAAACCTGCGTTACTTCTCGTCGTGACAAATCTCCCGTTTTTCCCTGCGAACAACTTTCCTTGCCCGGTGTAGTAAATGGTCTAAAATTCCCAGTAGGACTGTTACACAGACCCTCGGTTTCACTCTTGTTTACAGATTGCAATGGCAGCCGTCGGAAACGAGGAGAGAGCATTTTTGGAGCAGTAAATGTTGTTTTATGTTCTTCTTCAGGTGGCTGCGGCAAAAAAATGAAACGATATCAACGAAGAGTTAGTAGGAGCAATATTGAAATCTAAATAGGGCCTACCTTATGAGAATTGCTGCTTTACATTCTCGTGTAAGAAAAGTGACTAAAGCGCGAATTCACTCGAAATTTCCATATACAAAAGCCCTTCAAAAGTTTAATACATGACCGATTAAGCCCGTCAGTTTCCACTATAGGCGAATTTGTTCGCGCGAAGCGACTTTTTCCTTTGTGGGCATTGCATATCACGTCATGTCTCAACTGTGAAAGGGTTTTTGTACATGAGCGAAAACTATAGACCTAACGCGGCAAGAGCAGTTGCGAAAAATGAAACTATAGGCCCTCATGTCTCAATTGTGCTCTCGCGCGAACAAACTCGCCTAGTGGCCCAAACGAGCTTGATGTCATGTCTCAACTGTGCATGTTAAAGAGTTTTTGTACATGAGCGAAACTAAATATAGACCTAACCAAAAGCAGTCAAGAACTATAGGCCCTCATGTTTCAACAGTGCTCTCTCTTCCCGAGTTGACTTGGCTGATGAACGAGTACCAGTTTTCAGTTGTTGGAAGGAAACCTGCGATGGACTATATAGTGTTTATCCCGATGGGTGTTTGTTAGTGCTCAGGGCTTACCATGTTGTATACTTAGGGTAAACATCGTCAACAGTTTCAAGATAGTTAAAAAATAGATGTTTGCATGCACGAAAAGAGTATCGTTAGCTATCGTTTTTCACAATATAATAGACACTCAAAACTATAATCCAGGAATAACAAAGTTACTGCAGAGTGTAGGGGTAACAAAACCAGGATAGAATTCAAATGGGAGTCGTTGACATCAAAGCGTCTATAATAGCACTGCAAAAAAATCGTTGGCCTGTGACTAGTGAAAGATTTATCTTCAAATTCTCCACAAATCCACATTACATGTACCCACCTTTTTCGTCTTTGGTTTAAATGGCGGAGTTCCTGGATAAAATTCTGCAAACTAGAATCAAAAACTACATAAGAGTATACTCTCGCACTTCAAAACAATAAAAACTTGTTGACCTCTGGCGTGTCTGTCGGCTGACACCGAAGAACGTGACGATAACATAAATTCACCAATCTGCATTTCGAGATAACTTGTAATAATCTTCAATTCTGATCTTTTATCAAATTGCTATAATTGCCACCGGTTTGTTACAACACAACATGTTTAGAAGTTGTGGCATTGCAGTATGCGATAACAAGTTGTTGGAACAACTTGTAACAATTCTGTTGAGTCAACACCTTCGTAGCGATTAAGAACAAGCAGTACGAACACATTCGGCTTGCTGTGACAACCTTGTAACAAGTCTGCTGGAGGCCTGTCACGTTTTTACGCGACTGTGTAAATTTAAAACACTATCATATAGATCTTTTCTAAGGGGAAGTCCAAGCGCGGACAAACGGAATGCGCCATAAATTGCCGTGGTAAAGTTCCTTGAGTGTGTCAGTCACTAACGCCTGTATTCTAAAAGCTCAATCACACTCACACTTAAAGAGTGGAGGTTCAATCTGAGCTTCCCTTGAGTGTCAGTGCTATTTTTGAATAGCTGGAGGGTGAGTACTTACATAGTATGGTACGGCACTAACCCTCTCTATTCTCTGCAGTAAAATGACTAAATTACCCTTTTAAGGAACTGTCGTTTCATCGGTGTATCTTCCATGGCGGCCATTTGAGTATAAAGATCAACGAGCGCGTCGGCTGTACTTTTACTTCCGGTAGTGCTGTATAACCTGGCGTCGATCTGTGCACAGAATGGTTTACTGACAACCGCTGTATCCTGATCATCCTGGAAAAAACGAATATCAAACATAGCTTGAGGATGAGAGTCAATGAGAGTTGCAACTGTCGCTCGCGTTTGACCGCCAACATTCATCAACTCTCATGCACTCTCATTACCTCTCATTAACTTCGAGCTGGTTCAAATTTTGATGAGAGTTGATGAGAGTTTTCCCTCGTTTGACCGGTACGCGTGGTAATATCCAGTCAACTCTCATGCAACTCTTGTTCTCGTTTGACCGGGCCATGAGAGTTGATGAAACTCTCATGCAAACTCTCGCTTGCCAACTCTCATCAACTCTCATCCTTGGCCTGGACATTGACTAGAAAACATTGTTGAGAAAACATGCATCTGAAAACATTCCTCAAATGTTCACCAGTTTGCACAACCTCGAAAACATTGGTTGCGAAGACAACATCTCCTTTCGGGGAAGCAAAAATACCATGCAGTATACGTAACCATAACATAAAGAAAATAGAACTACACTGAACTAGAGTAAAAGCTTAAAACTAAAGTGCGTGTAAACAGACTTAGACTTAATTTTACTATAAAACTATCTAGACAAAGCTAAACTTAAAGCCATGTTATACGAGGTAAGTTTCGCTGCAACTTGCAACGCAATTTCGGACACAGAGCGATGTTAGGTAACAAGTATATTCGCAGAGAATTTGTGAGCATGAATCCCGTTTTACTTTGCCGATATTCTTCTTGCTAAACATGCCGAGAAGGCAACAAAGAAATGAATGAGAATGACAATGAAACGCGGGTTATGTTCGCCGTTCTTTTGTGCATAACATGCAGGCTCTGTGCAGAAATTGCAGTTTGCAAGTTGCCTTATGGCCTTAACAAACACTATAAAACTAAACTATAAATTTGAATTTAACTAAACGATCATAAACTAAACGATCGGCATAAACTACACTAGCTACACTACACAAGTAAAGTTATACCACATGGGGAAATTGTCTTCTTTGCTTACAAAATCATCGACCAATAGCGATACTTGGCCTTCTGTACTTATGTCAAGTCAGAATTAGGATGACCGAAAATTTATCCTATATATTGTCCCGTTACATGATTTCGACTAAAATAATCAATATATCAACTGTTCTCTGAAAGAACTGGCATTGTTAAACTATAAATTTCATCCAAAATGAAGTTATTTTTTACACTACAATGGCAAACCTTTTTTTAATAACTGAGTGTTTGTGGCATCCGATGGGCTAGTTGGCTGGTTTCCAAATTGGGTTTTCAACAAAATTCAACAAAAAAAACTCGGAAAACCATATACAGTCAAACCTCGTATTAAGCGACCCTTGCTACCCTCTGTTAAACGGCTATGCGTCAAATTCCCAAAAATATTCCCCATAATTTACGGTAGATTGATCCCTCTATTAAACGGCCACCTACAGTATGAGTCGTCCCAATTGGTGTTTCGTATTGTTTTCTACCTCCAATAAAACGGCCAACCAAATTTATCAGGCACAATTTTTAGCGCAAAATGACCGAAACTAAATCTCGAGCTAAATTAGGGACCTTAGAACACGTACTACATACTGACTTTTGTTAATGTTTGTTGTTTAACATTTTCACTTGTTACTTGTTACCAGTGATTGAGAGTTTAATAAAGAACATTTGACCACACCCAAGGCCCACTATTGACGTTCCTCCATTAAGCGACCAGCTCTATTAAACGTCCACAAAGCCATTCCTTGAGGGTGGCCGTTCAATACAGGTTTGACTCCAGGGCTATTCGTGTGGTGATAATATTAGAATAGAAAGACAATTTTCCCAATGGTATAACTTTGACACGAGTCTAACACGATCATTACCTTTCGAGTAGGCGTTGCAGGTTTTATTACCTGAGCTAAATTCTTAGATTTCTGATTCTCGATCTCTTGAAGTAGATCATCAGGTATCAAGAATATCTGCTTGACATGTTCAATCATGAAGGCCAAAGCTGCTGTGAATGTCGTGATGTCTTCGGGTACAACACTTAAACATGACGAAGATTTCTGAAAATTCAAAATGGAGCAAGTTACATAAACTTAATTATTACTGAGGTTGTATTATAAAATGGTCCAACAATTGAAATGATATAGACAGTGGAAACATTATAGAATTTACGGTATGAGAAGAAATTTGACACATTCTCCATTATATAACACTGGCATCTATCTCACTTACATGTTTGTACTGAATAACACTTGGAGCGAACACCAGAGCGAGGCTACAGGCGCTCATCTTATTCTCCTTAATGTTCGCGATTTCGTGAAGTAATTCCAGCAACTGCTGCAAGAGATGTCGGTTGGCGGGCGGAATGAGGAGAAATATTAATTGTAGAGCTTTGATCTGTTTTTCCTCATCTTCAATCTCTGTAGAGAATAAAATATCGTCATATGAATGCGTTAATGACCTGGGGGGGATGCAGGAGGTAGAGTTGGGCGATATTTCGATATATCGCGATATTTTCACTCATGATTATCGTATCGAAGGTAGAAACTTCCCATGGTGTGCGTATATGTATACTTGATATTCCGCGTTGAGTGTATATAAACTTTTACATATAGTATTTTTACTGTTGCAAAAGATTCTACATGTCACTAGAACTCTCTTTGGATGGAAAAGAGAATGACGTTTCCGAGATGAGGTGACAACATGAGGATTAGGATTATGTTTAGGGTTAGGATTATGTTTAGGATTAGGGTTAGTTTTGGAATTAAGATCTCATGGATTAGAAATAGTCAATAGTTTAAGCTTCATGGCTTACCGCTTATTTGCATATGTACTTTTACATGAGCGCTTGTGATGATGGGCTCTGGCAACTCTGCGAGAAAAAACTTCAATATGGAGGCAACATCATGTTCCGTGAAGGCATCCTTTTCAAAGTTGATTTCTACATCTTTGTCCAACAAATGTTTTAGTTCATCCTGTCGTTTCTTGCTGCCGGAAATACGAAAAATTCCTTCAGCCGCCACATCTGTTAGAAAAAGAAAGAAATGCATTGAAATGGCATTGTTACGTTGACTTGCGTTTTGTGATTACGTATAGTTTATACTTAAGCCCTGGTCAAACGAGAATGTGAATTGATGAGAGTTGGCAAGCGAGAGTTTGCATGAGAGTTTCATCAACTCTCATGCCCCGGTCAAAAGAGAACAAAAGTTGCATGAGAGTTGACTGGATCAGAGGTGGAAAAAGTATCGGATCCTGGGAACCTAGTTCCCAGAAATATTTTTGGATCTGAACTTTTCCAGAAATTTTTTCAGAAATTTCTGAAAGTTAATAATTAACTGATGAGTAATAACAAAACTAGAGTATACTCTAGTCTAGTCTAGACTAGCAATTGTAATGCATTTTGTATTCATTATATCAAAATGAACACCACTGAATATCAAGAAACAATACTCCAATCAGCCCAATGTCAAAATCAATCAATGATCATTGATCAACTCATAGTTTATGAGAGTTGAGAGTGTTTGAGAGTGTATGAGAGTTGATGAGAGTTGATGAGAGTGGATGAGAGTTGATGAGAGTTGATTATAGTTGACGAGAGTGTATGAGAGTTGACGAGAGTGGATGAGAGTGGATGAGAGTTGACGAGAGTGGATGAGAGTTGATGAGAGTTGATTATAGTTGATGAGAGTTGATGAGAGTTGATGAGAGTTGATGAGAGTGGATGAGAGTTGATGAGAGTTGATTATAGTTGACGAGAGTGTATGAGAGTTGACGAGAGTGGATGAGAGTTGACGAGAGTGGATGAGAGTTGATGAGAGTTGATTATAGTTGATGAGAGTTGATGAGAGTGTATGGGAGTGTGTGGGAGTGCATGAGAGTCGATGAGAGTTGGCAGTCAAACGCGAGCGAGAATTGCAACTCTCATTGACTCTAATCAACTTTTATCCTAGTTTGACTAGGGCTTTAGACCTAAGGTTACTAATACACTATTCTTTAACGCAAAGCCGGCACGGGCCCTCTTTAAACATGCATGGTTTCCAGTTCAACCGTATCGTATACTGAAACGTAGCGTATTTCTTCGTTTCCCGAGCACGAGTTTATGAACTACAGTAATGATTCCCTGGCGAAGGGCCTTCGCTCGAAACGTTGACGTTCTAGATCTTGTTCTATTTTTCAGTTAATTTGATCCCACATTACAAAGAAGCAGCATATCGTATACCTACACTGGAATCACGCGTTTTAAGTAAACTAGTTTTCAGGAAACGGGGCACAGCGTGGGGTGTTGGCGACACATTGGGCTCCTCTGGCCATGCGGTTGTCTGATTATAATTTTGCCTCACTCACATGTGAGAAGAGAGCTCATACAGTTCGCCAAACACTGCAGAGTTTTTTCGAGGTACTCCCGCGGTTTCCTTCTGTAGTAACACAAGATCATGAAGGGATTCCCCTTAATGGATAAATATATGGAGATGCAATTCAGATAAAACTGATAAAGCTATCCATGCAGTGACTGTAAAAATAATGTTTCATTATGTTAGCCAGGGTTCTACCCACGATGGGCGGAACAGGGCGGCAATGCCTAGCACTCATCAGTGCAGCCCAGCACCGTCAATATGGACTCTTCTGCTCGGCACTCAAAAAGTATCAAATATGTGATAAGGAAACCTCAGTGGTGGATTTTGTTTATGTAAACAATACTATAGATGAATATTTGGTGTCATTTAACAACAGAGTGCATGTAATATTGGCTACCAGTAATTTGGCAGAACCGCACAAGGCAATATCCATCCAAAGCCAGATTGAATTATCTTATAACCATTAAATTTGAAAAGTTGCCAGGGGAAATTGATTGATTTTGACATTGAACTGATTGGAGTGTTGTTTCTTGATATTCAGTGGTGTTCAATTTGATATAGTGAATACAAAATGCATTACAATTGCTAGTCTAGACTAGAGCATACTCTAGTTTTGTTATTACTCATCAGTTAATTATTAACTTTATAAATTTCTGTTAAAAATTTTCTGCAAGTTTAGATCCAAAATATTTCTGGGAACTAGGTTCCCAGGATCCGATACTTTTTCCACCTCTGCTTCATAGTCTGATACAAATATGAAGCATTTCATTTGACTTTTCAGTTTTCATTCAAAATCAGAGTCAACTACGACTACGTGCTCGTGGTGAACAGGAGGAAAGTCGAAAGAGTGGAATCCACTTTACACTTACGTTTCTTTAAGTAATCGATGAGCACAGAAACTCTGTGAACGTTCGCTTCGCTCAGCGGTTGATTAAAAATTGGCGATGGTCCTAAAATAACAAAAGATTTGAAATAAGCTAATGACTAGTTCAGTTTAGTACTTATGTTTACAACTCTGAGGTGGACGGAAAGCCTTAACAGGTTTAACCAACCCAATTGACAAAGGTTCCGAGGGTTAGTTAGTTAAGCCTTAAGGTTAATCTCTTATGGTTAGTTTTTAGTGAGGGAGGAAAACCGGGGTACCCGGAGAAAAACCCTCGAAGCACAGGAGAGAACCAACCAATCTCAACTTACATGAGTTTATCAAGCACAGGGACGTAAACCTGAGTAAATCCACGCCCTCCACCTGCTGTCTAGCCAACTTAACTCAGAGGTGAGGTGTCGCGCGCTAACCACATCTGCCACCTGTGCTTCAACGTGGTAGCTTGGGTCGCAACAGACGAGAAAAAGTTAAGTAATATATAAAAACTATTAGCTTAAACTTTCTTATGCCATATAATCCTAATGGTAACTTGGTACTATTTACTGGTCACTGCCAGTGGAAATTGGAAAAATTCTCAGCCGAAAATACGGATAACTTTTCAGGCAAATGTTGTACACTTGTACTACCTCTACAGTCTAAATCTGATGCTAACCTAAGGGGCTAAGTTTAGTAGGGGACTTCAATTACACTCCAAAGTTTGGTCCAAATTATTTTACTTGTCAGAAGGAGGCCGGTCGTCAAATGAATAACAGCAGAGTAAGAAACAAAACTATATTACAAATTTTTAAAAATACTTCCCCAATTTTCGCACACAATTAGGACGCACACTCACCGTGTAGATTAGGCATATTGTTAACCTGATAGGCATTCACAAAGCTATATTTTCCATGAGATTTTCTCCAAACCTTTTTATACTTGCTAACCGGTTTATTCAAGTGATCATCAAGGAACAAAACAGTACTGTCACAGAGGTCTGACATGTTCTTACAGTAGAGGTTCAAAGACCGACTAATTGAGCTCAAATCATTGCACTGAGTTTTAAAGTGTTACACTATTTAAAGGACAATGAAGGTGTGACTATAGCCTATCAAGGCTCAAACAATGGACCACGCTTTAAAGTTTGTACCTAATGTTCCTGTAAAGACAGTATACAGGAAGGGGCATTGTATGACCAGAAATCACCCTGGTGTTTTAAGTGTTCTGAAATGCATTGTATACAGCATAGTGTGACGGCTGATTGTCTGATTTTAGTTACAAAAGGTCGTAGAAAAATAGACTGAATTGTTAACTTGTTTATAAATTCAAGGCCATTTCCTCAATAAGACTTCAACTTATCAGAATATACGTTAGGTACACGCGTAAAAACGCACAAGTTGTAACAAACCTGTAGCAGACTTGTACCGCAGGGATTGAAATTGGAAAAATTTTTAGTCGCCCAAGTGGCTACCAGGGAATAAAATCTGCACCATCAAATTTAATACCAGGCCGCTCTATATCAACGAAGACTGATTGATATCACTTTCAATTTATATACCGGCTTAATAATTACATCATATATTCTGGCAGTACATTACTTTTTGATGACAACATTCTCATCAAAACGTAATGTTTAACACTTTAAGCTGTCTTTAACGCTTTAGAATTTTAGAATTACTTATTCACTCGTATTTTTCGCTCATGCATTCGCAACGAGGACCAGCATTGGAAAGTATTTAGTCGGTCAGTTACAGCGGAATTTGGTCGCACTTGGCGACCTGACGCCATTTCAACCCGTGCCTTGTACCAATGCGGCTGTTTCAGCAACTTGTTATCAGGATACGTACCTGTTCGCACTACTTGTTCCCAGCTTGTTGACAACTTGCTACAAGGTTGTTGACTCAACAGGCTTGTTACAAGTTGTTCCAACAACTTGTTAATAAGAAGTTGTGAGTGACAACCTTGTAGCAACTTATAAAATGGCAACATTCTTGCAAGTTGTTGACAAGCTTGCTACAAGTTTGTTGCGAACACATCTTGTTGAAAAGATGCGAGATTTTTACGTGTGTACTGTATGCCATCTATTTGCTTTCACAGATCTCTTTGACTTAAGCTTCAACTGATGCAACCATTTTGCATGTGACTCTATCTCAGATTTTCTTTGACTCACAAGTTCAGCCGGTAAAACTGTTAAACAAGATCATCACATTTACGATTTTAATACTCCATCCAAAAATTTCAATGATAATTCCAGCTGTTGGGAGCACATTACGTGGAATCGAGCTTAAATTTTTCATTGACATATTAATTATATATGTCTTTTGACATTCATCTAAACTACAGTACAGTGAACTGTGAACTCCAACTGAACTGTGCTGTGGTCATAACTGTGGTCATCATTTAGTCCCTTTTTATGTACACTACACTGTACAACTTTAGTGTTCTGAACGGCATTATTAGCAAACTTATTTTAGAAATGTGGTGCCCAGTATCAACCAAAGGCAGATTCTCACTAGGGTAAAGATTGAGTAAAAGCTGTAAAACTGGCTAGATCTTTCCCAATTGAAATGACATAGGATCTCTGCACCACAGGACCTGCATTTCAGCACTGCCATTTACACACATAAAAATCTTGCATCTGGTCAACAAGATGTGTTCACAACAGACTTGTAGCAAGCTTGTCAACAAGTTGTAAGAATACTGTCATTTCATCAAGTTGCTACAAGGTTGTCACTCACAACTTGTTAAGATGAGTTTGCAACAGACTTGTAGCAAGCTTGTCAACAAGTTGTAAGAATACTGTCCTTTCATCAACTTGCTACAAGGTTGTCACTCACAACTTGAAACAAGTTGTTGAATTGCAGGATGATAACAAGTAGTTGAAACAACATGTAGCAAGTCTGTCGACAACCTTGTGGCAAGTTGTAAACAAGCCATTGACAACTTGTCAACAAGCAGTATGAACACTGCACCCTGATAACAAGTTGTTGAAACAGCATTGGTGCAAGTCTGCTGCAGGTTTGTTACAACATGTGCATTTTTACATGTGTACTCTGAAAACGAACTGTTTACCTTTGTTAAAGTTTGCTCAAAACAGATAACTGTACAATACCAATGTATATTTGTACTGTTATGGATAATTCTTATCATGCAAATAATGAACTATGTTAAATACTTAAATTCAAAACTTTATGGGAATATACATTGATTGGCATTGGTGGTTTTATATTGTATTGATTATATATTGACAATGATAATAACGATCAGGATATAATTTTGAATATATTTTGAACTTTAAAGAGCAAAACGTGGTTGAACCCTCCCAGGAAAGGCTGTTAAAGAGTTCTTTTAACCGACACAATTATTGCCAAGAGTTAAACAATGAAATTTGCATAGAGCGCGTGGTTCCTCTACAAAGATCACTCAACCGATCAACAATTATTGCAACACGCGACTAAATATTGTTATAAAACCACTCAAAATATTGTCATCCGAATAATATTTATACTAAACCTGCTTTAATAAAGATGGACTATGATTGTTTCATCGAGCTTTAGATAAATGCAGAAACATATTTCAAAATATAACGGAATCTTTGACAACAAAAGACATACATTGTGTTATAATAGGCTATAAACACATACATGAAATATTTTTGCCCCGAAGCATGCGATATTTTCGGTGTCAAATTTCCAAATTCTCAAAAACTGTCGACAGCCCACCTGATTTATGCAAGATTTTATTGATCTTTTCACTCGATTTTGAAAAGAAATTCTTTCCCTTCTTGGTACCAAGATCTCCGGCAATTTCAAGATTTCGTGACACATTCCTCGTCTGTTCGGCTCCTTGCAGGTCTTCTATCATTCCCAAATCAATGATTTGCAAGAGCCGACGAATCAACACCACAGCGTGAGGATCTTTAGCTTCTCTTTTACTCATTTTCAAAGCAGTTTTATCTTCTCACGGCTTTAAAATTCGAAAATTGCTCCATTTTAAACCGGCCTTCTCCCTGTCTCCTCAATCGCCATTTTATAATTTTGTCTCCCGGGCAAATTCAATTTTCTCACCGACCAATCAGATTGCGCAGAAATTTTCATAAGAAAGCTAGTGAAAGCGACCAATAGAAACAAAGGACTACGCCACCCTCTCAGCGGGAAGCGTTTTAAATCTATTTTACTTCTTTTTTGAAATTACCGCCGTTTGCATTTAATAAAACTTCGTCTCTATCTTCAGAAGAAACTTTAATTAATGAGCCTTTTAATTAATGTTGCCAGGAGTTGCCTATCAGATTGAAACCTCTCAAATGCTTTTGACAAACATACCATTTTCATGAAGCCATAGCTATGAAAGTATAGCATAACCATAGAAAACGTTTGTATCTGCGACCGTGTTCATTCTTGGACGCCACAGCACGTGCCAGCACGAGGATAATACTCTTATTTATAATTGTGATTTTTCTCTAACTGAAGAGTGAAGCCCTATTCAGACGAGCTAGTTTCCCTTGACAAGTTTTATATATGCCTTTTACGTGTGTACGACAAAAATGGAGTATTTTTCTTCTATCAATCACTTTGTTCGAATGTCCAGATTGCTCAATGCCATAAAGACAGAGCAAATATAGTATAGGTTGGCCGCTTACCTCAAAATCTTCACTATAGTAGGATCACACTTTAATAGGGTGAAACCATTGGTAGTAAATATTTAGTACAGTAACATACAGAAATGACATAAGAATATACAGTATAACCAACATCAGTCAAGCTAGGTTTTAAAGGCAAATATATAACAGTAATGAGACTTAACTTTGGCGGCATATGCAATTTTTCATGGGACCTTTACAGTTTACACCTAACCTACTTATTTCCTGTACTCTACTACTCTGTAGTCAGGTTTTAAAATAGTAGTACTAGTTGGAAGTTTAGTATTGGCAGCATTTTCGTTTCAACGTCATCACTTGTCTATCAATCTACGGTCCTTCCTTTCAAATACATAACAAAGTATTTTATAGAGGTTTTACAAGAAGATATATGAGAATATCTTGAATGCTGGTTCCAGACTTCCAGTGTAGGTAGCGACGAACGATATAGATCATTTGCAGAATTACTGGAGCATACTAGTAATAGTCTCGACTTCATTCTTTCGACTACAGACAGAAACTTCAAACATTACGTAAGACTGAATAAAATTCAAAAGAAATCAAAGAATAAAGTCGAAGCTATGTGCGTGTAAAATGCTACGTTCCTATGATCAGTCTGCAAATGGTTAGACTTGCTACAAGTCGACTCCATTGACGCGCGGTATCAAGCCCAGACGCGCGGTAAAGCCCAGACGCGCAGTTAAGCCGTATTAAACTCAGTCCGTATTAACCCAGTCATTATGCGAGTCGACTTGTAGCAAGTCTAGCAAATGGTCTATACTTCGATTTGTAGGATCAAACTATGTACCTCGGAAAAAGATTAAGTTCTTGTTATATTTTTCAGGTTGTTTGAACAAACTCTCAAGTATATGAGAGTAATATTTATATGTCGGGACACTGGAACTGTTTGTCATAGAGAGGTTTTACTTTTTCCATATATAGTAAGGATGTTTACTCTTTATACTCAGTGTTTACTCTTTATAGAACGAGGAAATAACACTTAACTCTAATCCAAACCCTCATGGATTCGTGCACGTAAATGAACGTCACAATTGGGTGTTAAGATCCTGTAGGGGGAACTAGCTTTTCTGCACTGGACTTCTAGGGTCGGTTGTACGCACCAGTAGCTATATGTGACGTTCATTTCAATTATACATGAAGCCATGCATGAGGGTGTGGATGAGAGTTCAAGTGATATTTCCTCTTTTTCTAAAGAGGAAAATGTTTCGTGTTAAAGCCAAGAGCTGAAACTTTACTGTCCTGAGTATTGCAAAAAAATTTGATATTTTCTGTTAGCTACCCAAATATTACCTTCTTGGCTCTATCCTATCCAAAATATAAATAAGAGCCAAAGATAGCGGACGGAACACTATAACACTAGTTGGAAACTTTCCAAAAAAAAAACAAAAATGCTCAATTATACATTTGTACTCAGTAAACTCTGTAAAAGCCCTTTATACTCTAAGCCTCTAATAGAGTCTCAAGTCAAGGCCAAAGTTGCCATATAAAGGGGTCTGGATGTGGTTTCCCAAAAAACATTAAACATTAGAATGTTTGGACTATTCTAATTTTGAGGACTATTTAGTCCTATGTAACATTAGGATACACTTTAGAAAAAGAGGAAATGACACTTATTATAACACTAATCCCCCTTCAAACCCTAATGGGATTCATGCATTTAAATGAAGGTCGCAACCGGGTGTTAAGATCCTCTAAGGGGAACTTACTTTTCTGCAATGGACCTCTAGGGCTGTGATTTTTTCATCCTTCGTAGTTAGTATAACCCAAATTATAACCCTGGAATCGTTGCACTAAACCTCATCCATGCAGACTCTCTTGACACTGAAGCAGCTTCCAAATTAAAACTTTGCAGAACGCAGGTGATGCATGAGCCATAGGAAGCGGATGATAAAAACAGGATGCATACACTAGGTAAAAACAAAGCGATGACGTAGTTAGTTTCAAGTCATAGGACAGTATATAACGCATTCTCAGTACAGCTATCCCATCATTTTACGCTATTCACGATGCAGAAAGTCGCTCTATTATTCAGCTTAACCCTTGCCTTCGTGTTTTGCTGCACGTCGGCTAGTAAAGTTTCTCACTGCGCTTATGGAATTACAGTGAAAGAACTGCTCAAGTTAGCCGGGGTTAGCGGAGCAAACGTGTTATCTTATGCTGCGAAACTGCAACAGCACAACATCGACCAAACTGTGCTCGGCAGTCTTACATTACAACAACTTGAAGATATCGGAATTACAGCGCTCGGAGACCGTCTGAAGATCTTTAATTTCTTCTCGAAGGACCCCAACGATTGCACGAGCTCAAGTTGCCAAAACAACGGTATCTGTCGGGATGGTTTTCGTTGTTTTTCGTGTATTTGCGACCCTAAAAGCGGATACTATGGCCCGAGCTGTTGTGAGAAGTGTCCGTGCCTTAACGGCGGTGTTTGCAAGACAAAACCAACTGGGTTCGAGTGCGTCTGTCCGCCAGGTTACTCCGGTAATTTATGTAAGACGAAGTATTTAACTGAAGAGAGGATCGTAAAACTTGAGGTTAAGTCCGATGAGGTAAGTATGAAGCCTCGGTACCATATTTATGGAGTTGCAGGCGGGTAGCGACAAGCCGACAAAGGGCGGAACAGCACAGTTCCAACCTAAAATAGCCTATACGTATTCTAAAGTTTCAGTTTATTAAGACTACCCTGACATTAGTTAAGATAACTTAGTTTCCAGATAACTTCTGTAAAAGCGAATCGTAGTTTGTTTCCAGATAACTTCTGTAAAAGCGAATCGTAGTTTGTTTCATGTTGTTTGCGTAGGGACTGAATTACATGCGTCATGCAACCTTTAGTCAAAAATGCTAAGGAAGCTTAAGTTACAAACTTACAAAGAATGCGGTAAACCCACCTGATTGCCTACGCCAATTGCGTCAAGGCGGGAATTAGAGTCTGAAGTAAACCATTAGCCTGCGTAGCTGGCGGTTTTAAGGGGTGGGATCTGGCCTCACTAATTTTCGCAGCCCGCGCCTGGACCTACACAGGCTAGTAAACCATGGTTATAGGTCACTGGGAGAGCACAAATTCAAATTTATGCCTAAGCGCACGAGTGGACGTTGGCAAAGTCCTTCATCTTTGTAAGAAACAACAAAGACGGCTTTGGTACTTTGCAAACATATATGAAGGACTTGGCGATAGTCGAGATTCTGAACTATTCTGGCATCAATACTCTTGCAAACAGGATATATGTTTTGTATAGCATGAAGTGAGCATGAAGTGAGCATGAAGTGAGCATGAAGTGAGCATGAAGTGTGCGAGCACCTCGATTTTAAAGGAAGGGTGTTTCATAAATCATATTCAATCAATTTCATAAATCTTACAAAATCAATTTCACAAATCGTGATACACAATCATATATAGGAGAAACACATAGGAGAAATACACAATCATATATAGGAGAAACACATAGGAGAAATACACAATCATATATAGGAGAAACACATAGGAGAAATACACATAGGGGAAATACTGTACGCATAGAGGAAGCGTCAAAAAACAATTGTCTTTGTTTGTAAGTGCAATAACACGTCCATTCACGGAAATCCGATTATCTCTTTCAAAATAGTAGATACACGAAAATGATAGGTACTCTAAATTTGTATCCAGGAATAATAGAGTTTTCTTGGGAGTTGCAAAAACAGCATAGACACCAGTGAAAAAACAGAGTAATTCTGGCACATCTTTGCTAGTTGCCCCAAACGTGCATGTGGAGCTGTGTAATTTGAATCAATTGTTTTCTTTCATTTAAAAGGTTAAAGTTAAACTCTCGAAATACACATGGGGAAATACTGTACTGTTACATAGGGAGCAAAAAACAAGTGTCTTTGTTTTGTTTGTAAGTGCACTAACAATTCCATTCATTGATTCATCTAATTCTTTCAAAAATGTTAGGTACAATGAATATGACAGGCAATTTCATAATGAGTATCCAGGAATAAACTTTTTCTTGGGAGTTGCAAACAGCATAATTTGCAATAATGAAAAAAAAACAGAGTTTTTGCATTTTTCTTCAGGCACGCCCCCGTGGGTATGGAGCTGTATAGCAAGTTAATTCTTTCATTTAGGAAAACTTACAACTGATCAAGAATCTGCAAGACCAGATAAGAAATCTACAATCACGTCCTCCGGGATCATGGCGACTTTATCGTGCAAATGAGGTACTGTATAAAGAAAAATAACCTAAATACTTACCGTAAACGATCTAATTTCTTACTTTAGGTGGGGGAGCGTTTATTAGATAAGAGGTGAGTACTATACAGTAAGCTTCGGGGGCCGGTTGTTCAAAGCTCGATTAGCGCTAACCCTGGATTAAATTTTAACCCACTGTTTTGGGTTATGTATTTATGCATGACAGCTCGTTTCAAAACTTTAGAAAACAAAACTTCTATTGATCCAGAAAAGATTTCTGGAAAAACATATTCAACTTTATAAACAAACTGTTGGGAAGTTTGATTTGAAGATTTTCGTTAACCCAGGGTTAGGCTAACCGACTTTTGAACAACCGGCCCCGGGTGTTTAGGATCAATCTTCCTGAAAATTCAACAAGAACTTCGACGTTTCGAGAGAACGCCCTTCGTCTGGAACTGTTAGTTAGTTAGTTAGTTAGTTAGTTAGTTAGTTAGTTAGTTAGTTAGTTAGTTAGTTAGTTAGTTAGTTAGTTAGTTAGTTAGTTAGTTAGTTAGTTAGTTAGTTAGTTAGTTAGTTAGTTAGTTAGTTAGTTAGTTAGTTAGTTAGTTAGTAACTTCCAGACGAAGGGCCTTCGCTCGAAACGTCGAAGTTCTTGTTCAATTTTTCAGGTAGATTGAAGGTAAACGCTGCCTATAAATGCTACAATGGCACCACATGTTCGAGACTATTATAGAAGCTACACTCCACAACACTTTAAATTGATTCAATCTAATTGATTTAATCTAATAAATGTTTCATTTTATCTAATAAACGCACCTGTATTGAGAAGGACGCTTACCACAAAATGCTGATTTGACCGGGCGTCTATTAGATACGAGGCGTTTACTAGAGAGTGAACGTTTATTAGATCACTTACGGTGAATCAAGCACACACGCTTTATCTTACATATATATTAGACGATTTTTCTGCTAGCTGAAAACATAGTGCGAGAAATGCAAACAATCAGCTGGTATCGTGAAAATGTGTTTAGAAATGTCTTGTCTGCAGAGATTATGCCACTTGATTAGTTTAGTTTAGTTTATTGTGTTTACCACTCTGAGGTGGACGGAAAGCCTTAACAGGTTTTGCAACCCAATTGACAAAGATTCCGAGGGTTAGTTAGTGAAGGTTAGTGCCTAAGGGTTAGTTTTTAGTGAGGGAGGAAAACCGGAGTACCCAGAGAAAAACCCTCGAAGCACAGGAGAGAACCAACCAATCTCAACTTGCATGAGTTTATCAAGCACAGGGACGTTACCCAACCTAAGTAAATCCCTGCCCTCGACCTGCCGTATAGCCAGCTTAACTCAGAGGTAAGGGGCAACGCGCTAACCGCATCTGCCACGCTTGCTTCCCAAATGATAACAGAATCTTCCATGGACATAGTGTAACTTTAACAATTGTTGGAAACTTTTTTTCTCATTTTCTTTTCTTCTATTTTATCCAGATCCTTAATCAACTCGAGAAGATTGAATTACATCAGCAAACACCAACATATACACAAAAGCTGCCAATTATTCTTCCAAAGGACACCCGAGCCATTCTCATTTCGATTTATTGTAATTTCTGGAACAACAATGGTCATGCCTATTTGAATTACGTCACCCACCAAAAAGGCAATGACAACGCGGTCGCTAAAGCAGAAGGCTATAACACTCATTTCAACGTCTATGCTAACACATTCCTGTACGAGCAAATGATCCCTTGGAACAGCACACTTCCCAATGAGTTGATCTTCAAAGTGACAAGTTCCTATCGTACTGGTGGTGCTAATAACTGGTATCGCGTACGTTTGGTGGGTTATATAACTTCTTAGTAAAATGGAACTGTCAGTAAAGTTTGGAATTGAAACTTTTATTTGTTTTTATGTAATAATATACTGAATAAATGATACAAAGTATATTTCAACACTTAATAGTATAACTATTTGGGAAAAACAGTTATATAAACTTAATTGATTAGAAAAAATCTATTGTAAACAGTAATGTTTTGAAATGTCAATTTTGAACGTAGTTGATAATAAATTAAATAATAGGGAGACCCTGGTAATTAAATGTCGAACTTTTTATATACCGAATCACTAATCTATCGAGTCTGAAGCTTAGGATCGGGGATGCCCAGCGGTAAGTTCCATAAGGAATCATACGGGTTCAAGATCTGCAATGGTTTTGGATGGATCTTTTTGTGCCGAGCACTCACTCCAGTAATATAATATAGCTCAGTGGTTCTCGTCATAGGGTAGTATATAACGCGTTCTGAATGCAACTATTCTTTCATTTTACGCTCATCGCGATGGAGAAACGTTCAGCCGTATTATTCCTCAGCATAACCCTTGGCCTCGTAAATAGCTGCGCGTCGGCTACTCACTGTGCTTATGGAATTACAGTGAAGGATATTCTCAAGTTAACTGGGATTAGCGGAGCAAACGTGCTGTCTTATAGTGCGAAGTTGAGACAACACAACATCGACCAAACTGTGCTTGGCAGTCTTACATTGCAACAACTCCACCGCATTGGAATTACAGCGCTCGGAGATCGTCTGAAGATCTTTAATTTCTTCTCGAAGGACCCCAACGATTGCACGAGCTCACGTTGCCAAAACAAGGGTATCTGTCGGGATGGTTTTCGTTGTTTTTCGTGTATTTGCGACCATAAAAGCGGATACTATGGCCCGAGCTGTGAGCTGAAGTGCCCTTGTCATAACGGTGGTGTTTGCAGGACGAAACCAACTGGCTTCGAGTGCGTCTGCACGCCAGGTTACTCCGGTGATTTATGTAAGACGAAGTATTTAACTGAAGAGAGGCTGTTAAAACTTGAGAAAACGTTAAAACAGGTAAAAATTAAGTCTCGATAAATATATACTACAGTCAAACCTGTATTAAGCGGACACTCTCGGGGAATAGGTTAGTGTCCGCTTAATAGAGGTGTCCGCTTAACAGAGGTTCTCGTCACCAGCTCCCCCCCCCGTGAAGAAATAATTATAAACATGAATTTCAACAAATGAACGGTGTGCGTATATTTACAAACGATTTTAACTTTAACATGAATAACAAAATGGCAAAATACTTGGTGTTTGTTTATGAGTAATAAAGTTAAGAAATTATTGTTTGTGTGACCTTGAACCGATTGCCGAATATCGTTAATATAGTTACTAAAGCACAAAAATTGTAAAGATTATTAAAAATTAAGAATTTTGTCCGTTTATATAAACACAGTTTTTTTCTGTCTTTATGTGCCAATTTAGGTGTCCGCGTCCTTTTAATAGAGGTTTCATTAATAGGAATTATATGAGATTCAATTCGGGACTTACAAAGTGTTCCCTTAATACAGGGTGTCCGCTTAATGCAGGGCCGCTTAATACAGGTTTGACTGTACCATATTTAGGGAGCTTCAGACGGGTAGCGGCAGAGCAGCTGAGCAACACATCACGGTTTCAACTGACATATAACAGTACAAGTACTTGAATCCTCCACGAGTTAAGATTGATTTAAGACTACCTATATCCTAGACATTTAGTTAACAAAAATTGATTTCTATAACTTCCGTATAAAAGCAAGTTGGCATAGGTTATTTCATGTTGTTTGCGTAAAGGAATTTGCATGTGCACGACACAAAGCCTATAATCTGCATGTGACAACCATTGTTCAAAAATGCTGAAGGAACTTTCACTTACAATGGATGCGGTAAACCCACGCGAAAGATTTTCAACGCTGTTTTTCGTCACTTGTCCAAGAATCTTTATATGTGACCAGTTGCATTTTTCGTGTGTGTTGATGGCGTTTTGATGTTTTGTGATTTGTCTTCTTTCGTTTAAACAGCTGACAACCAGACTCGAGCAAAGCGAACAAGATATCAAGAATCAGAAAGTTCAGATAAAGGATTTACAATCTCGACCTGCAGGGTCATGGCGACTTTATCGTGCAAATGAGGTATATTATATATTAAGTACTTCAAATGTCTTTTTTTTCAAAAACAAAGTTTGATGATTATACTTGAGATGACATATGATAGTGTAAACCAGTCTTAACAATTGTTCTCTCATTTGCTTTTCTTCTATTTTATCCAGATCCTTAATCAACTCGAGAAGATTCAATTAAGTAATCAAAAACCAACATATACACAAAAGCTGCCAATTATTCTTCCCAAGAACACCCGAGCCATTCTCATTTCGATTTATTGTAATTTCTATAACAGCAATGGTCATGCCTATTTGAATTACGTCACCCACCAAAAAGGCAACGACAACGCGGCCGCTAAAGCAGAAGGCTATAACACTCATTACAATGTCTATGCTAACACATTCCTGTACGAGCAAATGATCCCTTGGAACAGCACACTTCCCAATGAGTTGATCTTCAAAGTGACAAGATCCACCCATACTGGTGGTGCTAGCAACTGGTATCGAGTACGTTTGGTGGGTTATGTAATTTCTCCATGAAATGGAACTTTCAGTGAAGTTTATAGGATAAAATCTCATCAGGGATTTCATAGTTAAATAGTTTTAAGTTTTATAGTTCTAATGTAATAATTCTGAACTATATCAGTAACGAGTAAATGATAAATTGGTACAATCGTTTTTGCCGAAACAGTTGCTCAATAAATTAGAGATAAATTACCTTCAAACCTCTCAAATGCTCTTAACAAACATGAAAGGTTCTTGTAAGCATAGTGATAGACAACGTTTGTATCTGAGATGTAGTTGATATAAAGTTAATAAATACCAATGTAAATGTCGCCATATATCGTCATTTACTTGTATTTTGGCCAGGAAGATAGCGCTTTATACCGTAAAAACTTAAGTCTTGGCAAACGCTTTGAGACACTTGGCCGTGATTTCGTTACAGAGATCCTTAAAAATGTTAGGTTTTAAATTGAGTTTTTCAAGTGTGCTCAAATCACCATATTGCAGGCTTTTTCAGCTAGCTATTTGTTCTTATTTCAACGTTTTCTACAACGTAAAGATCCGATGTGGCTCGGTTACCAACTTACCATGTTGTGAGTGGCGCAAAAATGGCGAATATCGTGTGGGTAGTTAATAGTCATTGTTCAGGGATTATTCCAAGCTGGATTTGCCACCACTTCTTGGAGTTGTAAAAATATTTCTGAAGTTGTAATTGGAAATTAGTGGAGTTATTTCCAATTTGAACAAAGGGTCAAAACTGTATATACTATTATTTATACCATAGTTTTATCCAACACGATAATAAGTAATTCACAAGGAATAGCACATATAAACCTTGACATACCTAAGAGCATTTTATCGGAACACATATGAAAATGAACAATCGGAAAAATTGTCTGCAGAGGTGACTTGCCTTCTCGTAATTTGGAGGGCTGTTGTGGAAATTCAGCCACTAGGTTACTTAATTAAATGAAAAGATATTAACAACTGATTGTAGTACAGCTACTTTCAGCGGCCTCGTCTGAGGTGTATATATCGGAAAGTGCGCACGAACACCTACATGGACCAGTGGGCGAGACTCGGTCCTCGATGATAAGGATGGCATATGTGTTGTGTTATGACTAATGAGACGGAACATGGAAATGGCCGCCGGACCTCTCCAGACTTTAATAGGAGCGCGGGTCAGCGGGTGAAACTGATGCTGTAAATATATACAATACTATTTCAGTAAGTGTGTCCCAACAACCCAAAAAAACTTATGCTATATAGAAATAATAGTAAAAAATCTCAAAACAATAAAACATTCTATAGACCCATTGCACATGACGTCACATCGCCAGTGATGTATGCCGACTGGAGGACAAATTAGCAATCTATGCATATTAAATATAAATTTTGTAAACAGAGCAAATTTGGTAAAACGTTAATACTTTTTAGTATTATTTTTTTAGTTAATTTTTGCGCTGTATGTGGTTGTTGTATCCGAACAGATAAAAATGCTAGGGGGCATCTGGAGGACACTTTGAGGATTTGTGACGTCAGTGCAATGGGTCTATAATAGAATATTTTACTGTTTTGAGATTTTTTAATTTACAGGAGTTGTAAAATTTTCTTAGAATATCCCTGTCATTGTTAGTCGAAGTTCCCTCTCAAATGTCAAAGTTCCCTCTCAAATTTATGTAGTGGCCGCTGTGTGGTATTACTTGGGTACGCCGACCACATCTCGACGTGAAACACGCGTGTACATTGATAGACACACGCGCGAACAAACTTCGACATTGGTCTTGGATTCATTTCCTGTAGTCAGGCTAGTTCTTCCTAAAAGCCTTGGAAGTTAGGAACATTGATATGAATTATATCTAGTGTGTCTATCAATGTATACGCGTTATATAAAGTGTCCACATTGGAGAGGCGGACATATCCTTGTTATAGTAGAGGTTTCAGTATAGAATACCATGGTGCCAGATTGTAGGACTATTTTGCAATACGTACGAGGATGTCCTTTGAATCGTTCCACATAACATACTTGGTCTTGAATTCGTTTCTTGTAGTCAGGCTAGTTCTTCCTAAAAGCCTTGGAAGTTAGCAAAATTGATTATCTTCCTTTCTACGTCAGCACTGGTAAGGTTGAAAATTACTATCCGCGGTGTATTCGGCCCGTGTAAGTGGCGTCACAACTCGTAAATTATTATTCTGACACTTTGGATGGCAAAATGGCAATTTCAAACTAATCGAAATAAATCCAACATGGCTGACACTAAACATGCCCGAACTTTCCTTACTATAAACTCGAGTTCTAGACATGCTAACAACAAACTATAAACTAAAATACTCCTCGTTGTTCAATGATTCTAGCGAGATATAGCTTGCCTTATAACTCTCAGTATTTCTTTCTCAGTACTGCGATGAAATCCACGATAATGCCACCCAAAAGCGATATCCGGACTTCGTACAACCAACCTAGAAGTGCAGTACAGAAAAGCTATGCGTTTGCCGCTATGTGTTTTCATACTCGGCAGGATTTTAGTTGGAGGCTTCCTCAATCCTCCCCACGTCATCTCATTCTGCTGCTTATCTTACAGAGAGTTCATTTGTGGCGTTCATTTGAGAAAAGTGGACTGACACCTGGCGTTTAGCCTGCGTAGCAAGCCGGATGCATATGCCCTATGACGCATATACTAGGTGATAACAGACGGATGGCGTAGAGAATTTCATATCATCGGAGGTACTATGCATTCATAACGCAGCTATTCTACAGTTCTGCTATATTTTTCGCTCAACACGATGGAGAAACGTTCAGCCGTTCTATTCCTCAGCTTAATCCTTACCCTCGTGCATAGCTGCGCGTCGGCTAGTCAAGTTTCTCACTGCGTTTATGGAATTACAGTGAAGGATCTTCTCAAGTTAACTGGGATTAGCGGAGCAAACTTGCTGTCTTATGCTGCGAAGTTGAGGCAGCACAACATCGACCAAACTGTGCTTGGCAGTCTTACATTACAACAGCTTCACGACATCGGAATTACAGCGCTCGGAGACCGTCTGAAGATCCATAATCTCTTCTCAAAGGACCCTAACCATTGCACCAGCTCAACGTGCCAGAATACCGGTATCTGTCGAGATGGTTTTCGTTGTTTTTCGTGTGTTTGCGACCCTAAAAGCGGATATTACGGCCCGAGCTGTGAGTTTAAATGCCCCTGTCTTAACGGTGGTCTTTGCAAGACGAAACGAACTGGCTTCGAGTGCGTCTGCCCGCCAGGCTACTCCGGTGATTTATGTAACACGAAGTATTTAACTGAAGAGAAGATCTCAAAACTTGAGGAAACATTAAAACAGGTAAGACTCAAGCCTGGGGAAATATATAACCCTATTTAGGGTCTATTAGGGAGCTTTAGACGGCGTAGCGGCAAAGCAAAACAGCACGGTTCCAATCTAAAATATGAAGGACTTGAGAACAGTGACGTAGAGTGAGTTGTCGCCCATCTTTATATTGCCCCCCATAGTATTTTTTCGCCCCCCCTGGCTACGCCACTGCTTTAGGAAAGGGTGAACACTCAGGATTTACGTATGTACGACTTGACGAAGGTCTATTGAGCGCGGTGCCATCGTGGTGCCATCCAATGTTGTTACAGCCTCCTGTACAGGAGCGCCTTTAGATTGGCGGGCAGAAATTGGTTGCGGGCAAAAGGAACCCAGCAACGGCCAGGTTGTTCCCGTTACGCAATTGATTATTCACGGAAATCCGAGAAAATGTTACCACTGTTTTTGTTTTTCTGGTTATGCCTCGTGTCTCGCTGTTTATAATAATTGATTATTTTAATCTACAGTGTGTCTCAAAAAAAACTGAACCCTTTCAAATTCAAATTAGCCATAACCTATTGTAGTAATTTGACAGCTCTAATTGCTTCGAATTAATGGTGCGTAATTAATTTCCCATGTGTATAAGACCTTGTGTTTTTGCGCACCATTAATTCAAAGCAATTAGAGCTGTCAAATTACTACAATAGGTTATGGCTAATTTGAATTTGAAAGGGTTCAGTTTTTTTTTAGACACACTGTATATTGCGCAATTACATACAAAATATGTTCAAATGCGCATTAGAATTAGGAATGTTTAGGATTAGGAATCCATAAATAGCGAGACATGGGGACGTTGTCGTTTTTTTTTCATTTAAACAGCTAACAACCAGACTGGAGCAAAACGAACGACAAATCAAGAGCCAGGAAATTCTGATACGAAATCTCCAATCACATCCTACAGGATCTTGGCAACTTTACCGTGCGAATGAGGTATAGACTATAGTACTATAAAAAAACAACCTTCATACTTAAATGAAGCTCACAGGCTTTATTAATCTTAAATAATAGCAGAGTTCTCGGATTAAGATAGCTGAAGCCATAGTGCAAGTAACGCACAGATCAAATCGAAAGTGTAACATCCCCCCGGCATATACCCGGACATTTGAGTTTTAGGATTTTTCAATGATCAAATTCCCAACTCTCTGTCAGAAAACGTGGTTCAAATGCCCTACATTCCAAGTCCAAGTAGAGGTCAAATGCCCCACTGACAGGTTAATGTATAGCTTGAAATTCAAATTGAAATTGAAAGTCAAATTCCACGTTCTTGCTTTTAAATTGGCATGTTTTTATACCCTAAACTCAAAAGAGCATGGATTTTGTTGTACATACACTTAAATGTGAGGTTTTTGGAAAGCAGGAAGCAACTCAAGTGAGTGTATAGACAGTCTGCTACGCTGGCTAAAGCAAATTATGGAGTCACAAACTTTATACCGGTCAACAAAATAGTTTGCATTGGTAAACGGCAAGAAATATTTAATCCCCTACCCCACACTACAGGAGGAATCAAATGCCCCACCATAACGAATTTTACTAAGAACAAATGCCCGCCTCTTGAAAACATGAGCAACGGCAAATGCCCCACCCATGCCCGGAGAAGGGGATGTTACACCTTCGAATTGATTGGTGCATAAGGAAAAACATTCAATGGAGAATTTTGTTGAACACCAAGAAAGATATATTCCCAATTTAGTTGAATTGTTGTCACACAATACAGCAACAACTACAATTTTCGCCAGGTATGAGCCAATAGCCTTACTCTTGTGAGCAAATCCAGTAAGTCACATGCGTCAAGTGGAGAATTGGATCCGACAAATCGAATCGTGTGAACCGGCCTTTAAAAATCGTTGGAAAATTGTTTTCTCATTTCTTCTTCTATTTTCTCTAGGTCCTTAATCAACTCGAGAAGATTGAATTACATCAACAAACACCAACATATACGCAAACACTGCCAATTATTCTTCCCAAGAACACACGAGCCATTCTCATTTCGATATATTGTTATTTCTGGAACAGCAATGGTCATGCGTACTTGAATTACGTCACTCATCAAAAAGGCAACGACAACGCGGCCGCTAAAGCAGAAGGCTATAACACTCATTTCAACGTCTATGCGAACACATTCCTGTACGAGCAAATGATCCCTTGGAACAGCACACTTCCTAACGAGTTGATCTTCAAAGTGACAAGTTCCTATCGTAGTGGTGGTACTAATAACTGGTATCGCGTACGTTTGGTGGGTTATGTAACTTCTGCATGAAATGGAACTTATTGCAAAGTTTGGGACAAACACCTTAACTCACCAAGGATTCTATAGTTACATAGTTTAGGATAAAAACTCACAACTTGGGATTTTATAGTTCAAATAATTACGACATACCAGTAATGAGATATTGATGTAAAAACGAGTAATTGACAAAATATGATTCGATAAGTATTGTTTTCTTCAATTCTTTTTCTAAATCCTGAAATTAATTTTGATTTAAACTTACTATTTTCTTAGTAATACGATTTTTCTTTAAAAAATCTTTTGTAATACACTGTTTTAAAACAGTTCCTAATAATAAAAACAAGACATGTAACTGTCTTATATATTTTACTGCTTAAGACTACGTTGAAACGAGACCGCACGAATTCGGAACAGCACGCAAATTCATCCGATTTCAATATACGCGAAATCGCGCAAATTTGAGTAAGGTCCCGAAAGCCCTTTTTTCCTATGGGAAAAACTCATCAAAATTTGAACCGCTCATGAGAGTTGGCGGTCAAACGCGAGCGAGAGTTGCAACTCTCATTGACCAGGGCTTAACTCAACCGCGGCCGACTAAACAATAAAATTTTTTGAGACAATTCTACACAGCTGCGTCGAAAGACCCTGTGGCTTTGTCCTTTTCTAAAATGCTATTCCCTTGTGACTTTCTTTCTAATGTTCAGGACTCTAAAGGTACGTTCGCACGCTACGATTTGTCTGGCCGATTTCAGATGCACGTTAATGATATTTGAAAAATACGTGGTAAACGTCATCTGGCGACATCATCAACTGAAACTATTCGTCATTAACATTCGGCAAAACCTAAAATCGGCCGACAATAGATTTGTCGGATCCTATTTTCCTCTTGATGTATGTGATTTACTGGATTTGCTGACAAGAGTAAGGCTATTGGCTCATACCTGGCAAAACGTGTAGTTGTTGCTGCATTGTCTGAAATCACATACGTCAGGAGGAGAATCGGTCCGACAAATCGGATCGTGTGAACAGGTCTTAAGGTACGTTCACACACAGCGATTTGTCGGGCCGATTTTAGGTTTTGCTGAATGTTAATGACGAATATTTTCAGTTGATGTCGTCGCCAGATGACGTTTGCCACGTATTTTTCAAATATCATTAACGTGCATCTGAAATCGGTCCGACAAATCGCAACGTGTGAACGTACCTTTAACAGTAACCCACACAAAGAAATACAAACAAGTTATTAAATACCCTCTTAAATGAATAATTTTATTTTCTAAAATTTTATTACTTTCACTATAAAGTACTAGGTCGACGGCGCGCGTTGTAGCTGAGATAAAGTCTCGCTCATTCTTTCAAACATTCTAGGTAAAAGTTCACGATGAGTATCACAACACTGGTCGACACAAGTGTTCATTTCTTCTTGTAGTCTACCAGCTTCGGACGGGGTTGTATTAATGCTTACTTTGTCTTGAATTTTATCTTGGCATGACTTAGCACATCGCGATAAACGATTCTGGAGAATAGAGAAGTAAAATTATGTTACCAGAAAGTTTAAGGTTCACCTTTGAGATCTACGGTATATTGCAGAGTCTGTTTGCCTGTTTGCACAATAACTCAAAAAGGTGGAGCTACAGCCCATTGAACTATAATAGACTGGAACGCTAACGCAGGGGGGGAAATTGAAGCCAGCTTAATTCAGTTTTTCTGAGGTTTGAGTTGAAATACTTAACGCTGAACATTGAATTGAAGCTATTAAAAGTTATATTTGATAAAAACTTCAAGACTTTAGGTAAAAAGGAAATACTTAAAACTTTGAGGAAAATTTGCCGTATTTTACAAAATTTGTTTTTGTATTTTTAAGTATTTCCATTTTGCCTAAAGTCTTTTTATATCAAATAGAACAATTTCATATACAGCCCAAAGTTCGGCGTTAAGTATTTCAACTCAAACCTCAGAAAAACTAGCTTGGCTTCAACGAATCATAGCACTTGATCATAGGAGTTAGCGTTCCAGTTTACTTAGAGTTCACTGCTACAGCCATAGGCCAAATTGATAAAATTATGGTTCAATTTGGATGAAAATTGGATGAGAAATTTACAAAAGTTTGTCTTGCTTTCCCGAACTGAAAGGAATTGAATGCATAATAGGACTTTTGCAACAACTGGTCACATGACCGTATCTCCCTTAAAACTAGCAGCTGTGTCAAAGTGAACCCCAGAAATGAAAAGAGCACCTCGAAAACTGCAAAGTTTCAGCATATAGTATGCAATGTAGAAGAAATGGCATTCAATGCATTTTCCCATATAAATCCTAATAAAATTTTAGAAAAAGTTCAATCTTAAATTACATGCCATTTCTTCCTTATTGCATTTGAAACTTTGCAATTTCATTAATATTGAGGTGCACAAATAACATTAACCTGTATCTGAAATCGGCTGCAGCGTGTAAACATACCTTAACATTATTATGATTTCCTTAAACTTTAAAGACTTTGTAGATACTGAATCCTGCAGGAAACTGTCTAACTTAGTTTAAAGTCTGGGAAACACATTGCATGCTGACGTACCTGAAAATTATTCACTTCTTGATTTATGTACTCTTGAGCTCTTTGTGATGGAAGGAAACATTTCGAGAGACAGTTTTGTACACTGTGAGTCCCTGAGAGCTGATCTTCACAACATTTGGCTGCGCATAAATGGGCGTCCCTCTAAATAATCATTAGAGGGGGTACAGTCATCAATTTTGTGACTCAATGTGCCAGGAATATCGTCTACAAAGGGTTACGTATTCATAGTTTCTTTTACAGGCAGATCAATTCTCCTACAGTATATGGGACCTGTTAGGGACCATAGGCTGCAGATTTCCAGGTTGTGTGTGTGTGCTGGGATTTCAATTTTCAATTTTCACAACAACATTGTTTAAACTCTGTGAAGTGCGTATAAGGCTATATTAAAGCGAGGCTATATTGAGGGCTTTGAGGCCACTCGGTCGAGCCGTCGAGGTATTTCACTCCCAAAACTTTAAAAAAGAGGGATAGAACATGGAGATTTAGGATATAACTTTTGTTCACATGAGTTTATCTTACCTGCATTGGTCTAACTTTTTCTTTTTCTAAAGAAGTAAGCATATTTTCTGCTTCGCTCTGAACCCGAGATTGTGCCTTCGAAGCCGCCATTTTGATTTTTTCGTTAATCTGGTCAGCGGTATAAACCTGAGCCAGTGCAATACGTCATGTTAAGATACGAAGTTGCGAAATCAAAATTTTAAATTGGTATATAATATTATAATATAAATATTAAACTAATCTATGATTTAATTGATACAATGTGATATTAACCAATTTTCACACCAGCATAAAAGTGTCGTATAGAAAGTGGACCGATAATGTATGGCCCTTGTAGGACCTCTAATGTCATTATATCAATTGTACGACTTTGTTCATTTTGAGGTGCACATTACATTATATACATCATAAAATTTCCAACTGGCTGTAGGCTGGATTTCAAGCTCACTTAATTTTCTCCGCTACCAAGTATTTTTGCTTGTTTAGAATGAAATTTACCATAAAAATCACATAAAAATACCCCTTTATCTACACAACTAGCATACAAACTACAGTATATTAGTAAGAAATAAATAACTTTCACAATTTCTTATGATTCCAACCTGTACACTGATGAATTACTTGTAACATCCAAAGTACGGAAAATTACCCAGCATCCATCTTTAAACAACCTTTTCCTTTATAATGCTCCAACAACGAGCTCCACATACTGCAAACACCAATCAAGTTCGCATTGCCTAAAAGAAAGAGGCGGTTCATTAGGCAAAGACTACATAAAATTTTTGTAAGAAATGAGAATAAGTAATATAAAACATATTTTGAGTGTTGGGTGCCAGTGTGGGTAGTGTTGAATAATATTCAAGAATCTAATGATTGAGTTGTTAGAACGTAGGTAAATTAATTTTAGATGAGTGGCTCAACATCGGACAAGCTGAATTGGCTTATTCAACTACAGTAGAAATTATCTTACCAATAATACAAAGGCCTCGCTTAGCCCTGGTCAGAGCAACGTTAATTTGATGTTGGTCCGTTATAAATCCGAGATGTTTCATCAACCATGATCGCGAAGGACTTTTTTCAATTTCTCTTTCGGGAAGAGACCGTACCAATGACAGAATGACATAATTTTTCTCACTTCCTATTGGCAAGAATAAGATATCTATTGAACATCTACTACGTCGAACATCTATATTGTAACACGTAGCAATTAAGAATGGCAAAAAGGAAACCGTTTGGCTTATAAAGTCTTTTACTATTTTAGTTGTATTTAAATTCGCGTGGTAGTAGAATTCGCGCGTACAATGAGTGCGCGAAATTAAAATTGAGTGAAAAATTATCCCCGTGTAAACGTTTGTCACCATAAGGCCACTACTGTTTCTGGTCAGCGCGCGCGTCATTTTTAACTGTGAAACAATCCTGTTTACACAAACACTTTCGTGAAAACAATGGCACATAGCTAGTAATTTAATGAAATTTTTATCACTGCAGATTTTATGAACAGTAGGGGGTCTGCCAGACCGTAGACTACTGGTAGCCCCCAGGAACATTTTACGAATGACACTCTTTAGATTGACTGAAAATACAACCATGCCTGCCCGGTATACTAAAAGCAATCAATGACAGGAATTTTCAAACCGGATTTGGCTTTTTACACATGAAAATAGAAAATAGTCTATAACTGATATGGAAAAATGTCAAATCAAAATACTTAAAGATCCTACAATCTAGATTGAAACCGATATTGGAAATTCTCAAATGTTATCACTGGACATCTTTACTGTTTATCACTGCACACTTTCACTTTATCACTGCACAAATTGGTTATCACTGCACACTAAAATTAGGTATGCAATGGCATCAGGAAACTTGAAACACTTATTTACACACTAACCTTGAGCTGCAACTACAGACATTACAGAGATCTCATTCAAACCATGTTGTTTCAATTTCTCGGTTATTTCAAAACACTGAGCTCGATATGGGGACAGAATAACGATATCTTCACATTTGATTCCTTCTTTAGCAAGACATCGTGCTACATGAATCTAGAAACATGAACAGTCAGTATGTTGATTATACTTAAAACAAGGTGGGAAGAGTGTATTTATGAGCTTCTGTGTTTGTGTTTGGGATGTGATAATCCTACATAATTAAAACAATTCGTATATGATTGTGAAATCATCTCGTTGATGAACTGAAGTTATCGTTGACAACCCTCGTTCTCAAGGCCCGTTCAAACCGTGCAGTCCAATATGTTACTCTAATATCGTCCAACATTGTTGTATGTAACATTGTTGGGTCTGTTTCAACATTGTATTTGGTAATGTTGGGCAGATGTTGGAAGATGTTGAATCACTAGCTTTGACTTTGTTCAAAATTTCCATCCAACATTGTTGGACCAACATGGACGGTGTTGAACTGGTTTAAATTGTTGTAATATTTCCCCCCAAATTGCATAGAATTGAGTAAAATATCAACAAGTTATTAAGTTTGGTAAGTTCACTGTAATGTAAACTCGTAACAAAACTAAAATAACCAAGTTCACTTCTCAAACTCATTAATAATTCATGAACCAAAAACAAAGAGTATCATAAGCGTGGAAGATGGTTTGAAATCAGAGGAAGAAATTACATAAATTAAGTGAACTTTCACGTCGGTTTTCTCGCAAAATACACGTTCGTTTGAGAAGTAAGTTCAAACACTCGAAAGAGTTTCCTCCGATTTCTAAACACCTCGAAATTCGTTAAAATATACTCGGCTTCGCCTCGTATATTCAACTTTTCTCGGTGTTTAGAAATCGGAGGAAGTCCTCCTACTCGTGTTTGAACTATTACTTCAAAGCGGACTCTTTCGCGACTCATTTATTAAAGTGTTCTGACGGTCAGTAAGATTTGGTGGCAACCAGGACAATATTAAACAAGACAACCAGGTTTAATATTAGACATGTTTTTGCTCGCTACTCTGGTTATAGTAAACAAATGCAACCCCCGAACGAATTACATTCACGACCCAAGGTTTCGACACTTCAGTATAGTATCTTCATCAGGGGGGGGGGTGATCTAAAGTCGCATCATGGCTCCATATATACTGGAATGATGACGTCATCGGTCAACAAGTTGAAGATATTCTTGTTGAAGATAATTTTCATGACCAACTTTCTCTGGTGGCAAATAGTCAGAAAATCTAAGTTACATCACTGCATTACTTACAGCCTTGGCAATTTCTTTCTGATTTTTCTTAGAATTTTCATTTCCCTGATCAGTGGAGACAATCAGTGACTCCTCGACTCCTTCAACATGATGAAATACGAACGGATAACTAGCCCCATTTGGCCATGTGACATTATCGGGTTTACGATTGAGAACTTGTTCCGCTGTCTTGAGTTTGCCATCGTAAAAGAACTTGGATGGAAATTGACATAGTTCTTTGTGCTGTTAAAAAAGATTCAAAATTGATGTATCAATTCCAGGAATCCAAGATGAGTGTCCCCAGAGGAAATATACTTGAATCGTTCTAAAGCTTACATTTTCAATCGTTAGCTTGGTTTTCCAAAAGGTGTAGTTTCAGTTATGTATTGTTAAAAGAGGAATTTGCAGTATATTGCACAATTGACTGGTATAAATAATAATAATAATAACAACTTTATTTCAACACGATAGGTATTTAAAGCTTACAGCTTGTGTGGTCGTGCATAAATTATAACTAAGTAATTATATAGATAAACTATTTATACCCTAATTTAATAGCTAATTAAAACAAAATTCCTTAAAAGTTTCAGTTTAATGAACACTATTTACAAAAGTCACAATGTTTGTCCCATTTTCCATTTATATGTCGCCGTGTTTGCGACTGATCATGTTCCATAATACTGCGCCCCGATAAGCGATATAATTTTTCATGATGCAAGTATTGAAGCCAGGAACTGATAGTTGTAGATATATAACCAATAGCAAAATCAATTAATTAAAAAACCTTAATGAATTTTACAGTTTAAATACAGTACAGATAAGGCTTCTGTAAGTATATATATATTTGGTCAGGTGTTCCAATTCCACACATATTAATTTCATATGTGAAAATTTCATATGCGAAGTCTTATTTGAAATTTCCATAAAGGTATACATATGGAACCACACAGAAGTATAACCTAACACTGCAGTTGCAGTGCGGTCGCAGTTAAGTTGCGATTCAATTGCGCTTTAGTAGCGGTAAAGTTATGGTTCGTCTGCCCCAAGGGTGCGCTTCGGTTACGGTATTGTTGTGGTTTAGTGAAGTGGTCGATTGACGGTTGAATAGAAGATCTACCGTATATTGACTACGGCTTTTGTTAGATAATTTTCGAGCGGTTCTTATATACCCAGGCACTCCCCTGGCCGGAATAAACCTTGTACCCAGGCTCTTTCCGTAACACTCCTCCTCGGAATCTACTACCGGTATACTCACCATTCTGTACTGAATCTCAAGCATTTGTGCGCATTTTGAATAGCGTTCAAACATGGAAATTCCTAGACCCAGGTCCTTCGCTTTATCGCACTTAATAACAGGCTGTAACTGCTTGTGATCCCCAATTAGAACAATTTGCTTTGCGTTTGAACCCAACATAGCACAGAGCGTTTCGGCCTCGATGCACATGCCACATTCATCAATGATACATTGACAGACAAAACCCTTGCGTGGTATCTTGATACGAGAACTATACGCTGTAGTACATGTGGCTAAAATCACGTTAACTCCTGTCTGAGTGATGGCCCATTTTTCAGCTGCACTTTTAACCTGCGAGAGAAAACATATGAAAGGTAAAAGTCTCTGATTGTGGATTTTTTCATGACAGTATAACAGAAGGTAGCCTGGCTCCTTAAGTAACTTTCGAACTTGAGGATGTTACCTTGTTGAACTCATCAATCACCTCACGAGGAGCGTTAGAGTCGGTGTATTTTTTGAAGTCATCATCGTACTCAATTAGGGTTCCCGCAAACGGACATTCCGCACTGCGTATAACATGATGCAAGGAGACATCTTTAAGATCTTCGTCAGCTTTCAGTTGTACCGAGACACGTTTCGATCGAAATAGAGTGACTTTGTCTGGCACGGGGAAAACTTTTCGTTCAATTTCTTGCCCGTATATTCGCAAGATTTTCAGACCAGGGATTTTCATAAGATAATCTAAAGCCAAATAATACATGTTTATCATGAACTGTTGTCCAATCAATTAATCAATAAACTGCAATCAATAGACGATTTAAACAAATAGTCAGTTAATTACTGACCTAAAAACCAGACAATTAGTCAGTTAACTAATTGATTAATTAAAAAAATTGTTTTTCATTATTCCAAATTTGTTTAGGATGATGTCCAAGACCTTTGTATCATTTCAAATACTGGTGGACCAAGCCAGGTGTTTTTCAGGGGGGTGCTGGGCAAGTAGCCGAGCAGGCGAGCACACCGAACCCAGCACTGTGGTTATGTATAGAGGAAAATGAAATTCTTTTCACATTATTTGAATATTGATTGAATACTTATATGTTAAAGTTTACAGCCAAATTCAGAATTTGTTTCTTCAATCAAAGTATCAAATCCAGTTAATATTGGATATTTTGAACTGGTGTTGCTTTGAATTAAAAAAATTACAGCCAAATTCAGAATTTGTTTCTTCAATCAAAGTATCAAATCCAGTTAATATTGGATATTTTGAACTGGTGTTGCTTTGAATTAAAAAAATTAAGTTGGTCTAAGACTCGTAACAAATTTTGAATATCTCCTTGGCCAACAGGGGTGCGTACCCCTTTCCACCCCCCTATAAATCCACCGCTTATTTCAAACAGTGAATCAGTTTAATAATATGGCAAACAAGTAGTTTGTATCTTTCCAAATAGTGAAAACTAAAGCCTGGTATCCATTTGTGAAATAGTCTGCATCTATCTTGTCGTTTGTGTGCTCTATGCAAATCAGTATTTAATGATTGCAGAGATATATCAACACTGACTGTACCCTATGTGAAATAGTCTGCATCTATCTTGTCTTTTGTGTGCTGTATGTAAGTCAGTCTTTAATGACTGCAGAGGTATATCGGCATTCTATTACATCGGTCACCTTGATGTGTTCACGACCGTTGAAACCAGGATTAAGCCCAAGGTTTAACAATTATATAGAAAGCACGTGATACATACGAGCAACGACATCGACAGACTTGTTGGAAGGTCCACAATAAAATACCATCGAACCATTGCACTTAGGTTTTCTAGTCTGATTTAATTGAGCAAACCAATATGCAATATGGACTCCAGTGACTGTTTTTCCTGTGCCTATAGTCATTGAGTAAAATGATAGAACAAAATTTGTCAATAATCAGAACCAACCATACTTAAACTGGATATAGCTCTATCAGCCTTAACCCTAAAAGTTCAGTGCTACTAAAGGAAAAAACCTAAACTAAATTCATCATGGATAGCTCTATCAGTTTGAAATAGTTCTCCTTAGAAGTCCAGTAAGTGCCATGTACTATTGTTGAATTGTTCTACTGTTACTACAAAAGGGAACCTAAACTAAACTAATTTTATTCATACTAGATAGCTCTACCAGTTCGAAACAATTCTCTCTGGAGTCCACTCAGAGCCATCACTTACTGCTCTAGAGTTACTACAGTAGGAAACCTAACCGGCTTTACCTGCGTTTGGTAAAGTACAACTGAAAGCGCTCCTCTCACACAGCAACTGCATATTGCAGGAATCGAATCCCGTTCGTAGAAGTGAAGAGCATGCATGTACTGTGATACACTAACCAATGTGCCGCCAAGCACACACAAATATCAGATCTGTGAATTACTTCTATCTAAACTCCGTTGAGAATAGGAACAACTACTCGGACTTGAAATCAAAATTAACCTATCCCCATTCTTGGATTTGAAATACTGTGTAAATCTTTTGTGTCTTATTTGAACTATTACCTGGTGGTCCCTGAATGAGTGTAAATGCTTTGGTCAACGCTTCCTCAACTGCACGTTGTTGGTAGCGGTTCAAAGGATAGAAATTTTGCAGAGTGGGATGCACATTGCATAGAGATAAATCCTTACTTGGAAGTTCTCCTTCTAGATGGATGAATGAACAATAGAGACAAACACGGTGAGCCTTGATGCCCTGACGTTTATTACAGCTGACAGAAATTCAGGAGGAGGGAGGGACGAGGATGTATGCCCCGTAAAGTTTGCTTCTAAGGATTAGAAAGAATAGTAGTAACAATGTGATACTATATTCAACAAAATGTGTAACATGGGGAAAGAGCGCTCCACTGAGAGCGAAATCTTTGAATCATTTTCAGTGCGAACGGGCATATTCTGGGTACGACATTGTTTTCAGAGTTAATGTGGAATAAATTTTTCGTTCTTGGCGATGCAATTAACTTTTTAATTATAGGTGAGCTCAATGAGAACGGAAATCTAATGTGGTGTTAAAGGGTAAAAGCTCACTTGATTTTGATTTTCAGTATGAATACGAACTGTGAAAGCAGGGCCTATCGATCCCTTAGCCTTAAGCTTCGGGTGTCAGAAAAGTTACCACAGGGATTGCGGCAGTCAAGCGTTTATAGCGACGAATGTCGGCTCTTCCTATCATTGAGCTGAACTGGATTTTCTTTCTTAGAAGTACCGCGTCGTTAATAACGCAAAACAATTAACAATTATTGAATTCGGTTTTCACATGATGTGAAAAATTATAAAGCCGAAGTTTGTCGTTGTTAACCAAAGCCGAAGGCTGAGGTTGATAACGACAAACTGAGCCATTTGTTTTGTTTCACATTCCCTCTCCTTCGGAAGTTTATGTCGTCGTCATTGGCATGACGTCATAACGTGAGATACGAGTTTTTCGTCCACGTGATGACGTCATAACGTGGATGAAAAAGTCGTATCCCACGTTATGACGTCACTCGTTGGACATGACGATTTCACACATGGCTATTAGCCAATCAGGAGCCATGAATTCTTTTAAATTCTAACTCGCCATAATTAAGATCGAGGGTCGCAATGTGCAGACGTACCTTAATACTTCGTGTTAATGTGGGACCGCAGTAATTGGCGTAAGCTGTTGCGGTTGCCCTGCCAGTTGTGTTGTGTATGTCGATGTCTGTATTGTGTTGTATTGTGATTTGTTGTTTAAATATGGCAAAGCAAGTAAAATAAATATAAATAAATAAATAATAATTAAGTTTATCACGTCAGCAAAAGCGATACCGACAAAGGAAATGTCTCTTCGCGCGAACAAATTCGCCTAGTAGAAAACAGGCTTAGTTCTGCCCAAGCGCTCAGAAAATACGCTACGTTTCGGTACGACACGACACGGCTGAAGTGAGAAAGATGCTTAACTTACCAACAACAATTTTTGTAGTAACCTCTCCATCTGTACAAATTTTCTGAACAAGTTCGGATGCCACAACTGAATTATGCAGAGCTCCAAAACGGCGTCTAAATAGACAATCAAATTATGATGAGTAAAGAATACAGAGTATACTGATAAAATAATGCATGTTCTCATAATTTGATGGTGTGTGTGTGACACAGTGGTAAATGCATGCATGTGGGCAACATGCGGAAGTCTGATAATGAATTTCAACAATAATCTTGAAAGGAAATCAGTTTATCGCTTTTAAGCTAAGTTTAGATCTTCCCTGTGGGTTTTTGGATTTTCCCACATTCCTCAAACTAGCTGGAAATTTTCCTGGCTTTTGCCTCGGTAGGTTTGAAGGTTTGCCATTGCAGTACTGTTAGTCTGACTGAGTGCTAACTGTTCCTGCTAATACTAACCTGACTAGTCTAGTACTTAATGCTTTGCAATGTTTTATTCAGTGTTTCACTTTCAACCTTCCTTGATGCCAGTAAACCTTCCTCGACTCTGCATACCCAACTCTGCATTCTAGGAAATATCGAACTTTTCAAAAGTTACCGCAACAATTTTTCCTAGTTTGCCTAGGGCTTGAATCGAACTAACCTGTCTGGAATGCTTAAGGATATTAATTCCACAGTGACGTAACAAAATCTTTGCGCGATTAATGACTCGGGAACTGGGGTAGAACTGTGAATCAATCGAGCTAGAACGGGACGATATTCGCTGGTATTTTCGGGATTTGATTTCTTGTTCGCTCTTTCGTTAATCTTCATTGTATCTTGAATTGAAGTAGGTAGATTTAATCCAACTAAAGCGGACTTGACGTCTTGCTCTTTCTGGGCACTTGCGTTCTTCCTTGCATCTTCCTTCTTCCTCAATTCTTCCGAAATCTGAAAATGTCCGACCCAGTATCCGGTATCTTTTCCCGACCCATTGCCGGGATCTTTCACACGGGCACACAGGAAGTTTAAATCTAGCGGATTAAGGAAGTGCTCCTTGCAATAAAGATCGGACAAATCAAACTCCATAGTCACCAAACCTGAAAAAATCCAAAGAAAAATGATTTGTAATTTCTTTAATAATTCATGAAGAAAACACAAACGAAATTATGACCGCGAAGAAGCTTGTATACGGCCGCTCATGCTGTATATATCACATAGTTTTACTCCTGCCAGGGCTAAGATATGGACAATCCACAAATTTCAAATTCATAGTTAATTTCTTAAATTTCTCGCAAGAAGTGTAATCCCTTAATTCTAATACACTATATACAATTTTGTAAATATTTCTATCACTATTTCATTATGAATTATAAGTAATACAGTATATATAGCATAGGCAACTCTGTTTTATAAGATAAAATGTGATTTGTCTTGATGAAAACATTAGTATTCTTCATTAATCTTAAGGGCACATATTTCTCTTAAACTCAAGATCGAATCCGTGCAAAGAAGAGCGACAAGATGGATCCTGCAGCAAAGAAAAGGAGAGCAATCATACAAGGATCGGCTTGTAACCTTAACTCTTCTGCCACTGTGCTATGATAGGGAAATAAAGGATTTGGTATTGTTTTACAAGGCTTTGTACGGACACATTAATTTAGATATATCCAACTTTGTTTCTTCGGTCACGAATGGTCGCACCAGGTCAAGTAATGCGAGAACGTTGAAAACACCATACTGTCGAACCAGTACGTTCCAGTCGTCGTATTTTAACCGCATCGTCAAACTCTGGAACAAAATTATTCTGGGTGCTCCTCCGAATAGCTTTTCTAATCTATCGCTGTTCAAAAAGTTCATAACGGACAGATATAAATTGGAGATGAACAGAACATTTGATTTGACGATGCCTTGCACATGGTCTCTTGTGCGTGACTGCTCTTGCCATAGGCAATTGAGTAAAGTTTGAAGTAGAGCGTGAAATAAAGGCGAGTGATGATGTTTCCATTCGCTTTTATTTGACTTTTCTGCTTTTTTATTTACTATAAGTACAATTATAATATAATATGTTATATATAGTTTGTTTATATATTTTTATATATATAAACCATAGTTAGACATAGCATTATTAATAGTAAGGAAGATGCCTTGCATGGGACGAACTATCGTCTCGTTCGCATCTTTCCTTTTGGGCCACCTACTTTCACTATTATTGTAAATATTTCAGTTGTTATGGTTCCAATAAAGTTGTTAAAATAAAATAAAATAAAAATAAGACATGAATGATATTTGGTAATTTATGTAAATCAGCAAGACAAGCTCTTCAATGGTCACGATTTCACTTGTGTTTTCATTATGAATTATTAATCAGAATTATAAAAATAGTTGTAATTAGTTATTATAATTAGTATGTCGGCTTTCATGGAAAGTCATTCTTGTAATTGATAAAATTTCCCGACTTTAAACATATAGACTATCTATCTACCTTTGGAATCTCGCGCGAGAGTCACACGAAGATTCGTTAACGTGATGACGTCATCTTCTCGAACTGCTGACGTAGCAATTTCCATCATAAGCACAGGTTTCCAGAGCTGCACATACTCTGTAATGTCGGAGACCCTGGTGTTTGTAGGTCGCTTGCGCGAAGTCTTCGCGAAGCAGGTAGTCGGAAAGCTTCGGTGCTCGACGCAAGCATGAATCTGATTGGTCACCTTGAACAGTTGTATGGTGGGTGAAAGAACACCTCGGACCATTTGGGGACAAATTTGAACCTTTACTCGATCATAAGGCCTAAAAGACCTGGTTACTTCATAAAATTCGTCTGTTTCTTTTTCAGACGGTTCTGGTTTGCCAGCATTTGGATGTTGATAAGGCGCACTAGAAGACATGCCAGGTTCATTCTGCATTCTCTTTAGTAGAGATATTTTTGTAGAGCTTTTGGGCTTTCTGTGGGTGAAAAAAATATCATGATTATTTAACTCATTTTTAATTAACGTCGATAACCAACCATATTGCTTAATTCTGGTCACATGTATACAGATGAGATATACTGTAGTCTAAGTTCTACAAGCGTAATGAATGAATTTCAAATTTTTTTTAGGGACGAAAGTTTAGAGTCAGTTCTTGGCCTGGAAAGCAGTTTTAATCAATTTTTAAGATTTACGGGATTGCCTGCCAGTAAATTTACGGGATTGCCTGCCTGGATTAAGTCATAGCCTGCCTGTAAACGCAAATTTTCAAAGGCGTTTTAAAACTTGAGGCTGTGAACAGGCTAGTTACTGCCATTTCAAATCACGAATACGGACTGGATCAGACTTCAAGTCCTAAAATGTGTTCTAGATTGGATGCGACAACTTCGACTTAAAATTCAATCCAGTCCTTTTCCAGAATTAAAATATAATTTCTGGTAAAAACGCATGAGTCAAAATCGGAGAGAACACTCGACTTACTCTCACGGTGCAACATAAACAAGTCAAAATTTCAGTTTAGTCAAGGTTTAAGTGAACTTCAGGGAAGATCATATTATAAAATTATGAAGGTTACAAACCACTACATTAAACAGGTCAAGCATGTTAGTCTTGCCAATGATTTCTACACGCAGTGAATAGAAATGAGAATATTACGCGTCAACTAACCCTTGTTTTTGAACATCATCATCCACTTCCTGCAACCGAGATTTGAGTTGATCTTTATTTTGATTTTTGACTGCTTCTAACACTCCACTCCAGTGTTCACCACTCACAGTATAGTCAAAGTCATCGTCTGGTACTTCTGATAAATGCGATGCATCTTCATTCGGGAAAGAGAAACATTTGAGTACAGATAAGAGTCAACGCCAACATAGCATGGGACAATAGCCCATCACAGGTAAGCCTTCTGCAATAAGTCTAACTTATTCATCCAGAGCAAAGGATGCACTCAAGTTCTGCAGTAGTGAAGCAGATGGCGGTCAATTTCAGAACTGTTGACACTTATAGGGCAAAAATATTAAACCAAAAATTACAAGACTATTATATATTATTTATTTGCCAACAAATACAAGACTATTACATATAATGAAAAAACAACAACATTATTTTCTCACTCTGATGACCGCCGGTTGAACTACAGCTGCTACATAATAGTGTTGAGTGAACCCTACCCATATCATTCACGTTAACTAACACTTACCCTCAGATTGCCTTTCCAGTTTCTTCGCAAGGTCCTGCGATTTCTCATCGTCAGATATATGCAGTCTGGGTTGAGCTAGGCCTTGCTTATCTAACCGTAAGAAACGGAAAGTCCAGTGCAGCGTAATGTGATCGTCTGCCTCTTTTGGATCCTTATCTGGTCCAAGTCGAGCAATACGAACTGACTTGCCACGCAGAAGTTCCAATTCTCCAGGGCCAAAGAACAACTTCAATTCATCGAGCGTTATTTCGTCAATATACGCGGACACAAATCTCAAGGAACTTTGCAACTTCACAGCCAGTTGAAGTTTCTTCGCGTCTTTATTAAAGCGATTACAATTTCGGACAAGGAACGTGCAACGGTCGCAAACTGTGGCGATGTCGTCGGGATCTATGGTGTTTTCTCTATTCTCAATACTAGCCACCACCAAACGATGGACAATGATGTCGATATAGCGGCGAATTGGCGAGGTAAAGTGACAATAAGCGTCAAGGCAAAGGCTCGAGTGTCCGTGCAAGATAATGTTCAAGTCTCGGTCGTTCGGAACATCAGACGAACATTGGACACCTTCGTTAACGGAACCACTTGAGGAGGCAGGTATATTACCTGTAGCATCCGTTTTAACATTTCCAGAAATTGTTTTGTAATCTGTACTATCTTCTGAAACACTTTTGTTGTCTTTTGACGAGTTCGTGTTTTCTACTAGCACATTTGATGGAACGTCAGAATGAACATTCGGTTTGTCTGCAGGTGCTTCTTTTCCACGCTGATACCAAGGAAAGGGGATATTCCCGAACGTTTCTCCCGAACAAATATACCGTGACCTCTGTTGCAATTGTTGCTGGTGCATATTTGCCAACGCAAGCTGAGGAAATAGATCTAGATCACAAACAAGTTTAACTAATGCTTGGAAATCAGAATCTTGTCTTACTTGACTCATTATCATACTCCACGTTTTAAATGGCACCTTAAGTTCGATATTTCCTTCCTGAGCGATCTCCGTATCTCGTAACCATTCAAGCCCAAGGGAAAAACTGACAAATTTCTGAAAGCGTTGTCTCCATTCTACAACACGGCGCGTTTTAGGTGGGGGTTGAACCTGAAGCGGTGTAAATTTGGGAAATTTCTTCAGTAAATATTTCGCTACCAAATGATTGGCCATGATCATGATCTCTTCGATCATTTGATGAGCTTCTCTTTCATTATCATCGTCATCACCGCACTCATCTCTCTTTCTGTGGTATAACGATCTCTCTACACCCAAACGCGATCTGCGATGTCCTTCAGCAATACGATGGATTGTACCAATAGATTCTTTTACTGGCATGTTTCTTTCCTTAAAACAACGGTACATGTAACACTATGAAAGTTTGAAACTGTAACTTGGAAAAATACACACTACATGTGTATGTACCACAGAATACCGCAAAAATTAACATGTTCCATATCTTTTGTCAAATATATATAATGTGGCTTCTTAATATTTTTTAGTATAGTTTATCGATATATTTTTTCTTCCTGGGGATTTTGGGGCTAGATTTCATAGACTTAATCAGTTTTTCAATGGTAAAATTGATTCCTCGGTGTGATTCCTGTATAGTAATAATGTTGTGTTGCATAGAAAAAGTAGTGATCAACATAAATTATACTGGTTTGCAAACTTATTTTTAAACTTTCGAATTCTATAGGCATTATGCGGGGAAAAAGTATCAAAAACATAGAATGTTATTTTTTGTTAATCCTGATTATTTTTAAGAATTTTATGAAAATATTCATTTTTTGTTTTTTATATGAAAAGTACACTTCCATAAGGCACTTCTCAAAGATAGACAACTCTCTAAGAAGGAACCACTCCAAGATGAGCACTTCTCTAACACATACACCCCGTAGAGATGGGAACATATAAAAATGGACAAGACAGACGACCTCTTTTAGGCAAACATCTATATGAAATGGGCACCTCTTTCTAAAGGCAAACATCTCTCTCTATTGCAGACACCTCATTACAACGGGCACCTCTCTAAAATGGGCATCTTTAGTAAGGATATTTTCCTGTGATGGGTACCTCTCTAAGACTTCAACTTATATTTTCAAAGCTGAATATCTCTCTAAGCTTTAAAGTGAATTGAAGTACAAGACCTTTCCAAGTTAAATAATAGGGAGGGTGGTAAAGATGATAGAATTCCTTACCTTTTCATTGGTAAGGACTTCATCCTGGCTTGTTTCATCCACGATCTGTTGTGCTTCATGATAGGTCAACCTAGAGCTAGAGCAGACCAAACTTCGCTCCATTCTTGCGTCACCAACCACATTCCCATCAGGCGTCACTTCAACACTCAACGTAAGAGCCAAACGATCTCTCCCTTCCAGTAGACTACAAATTTCGGACAACTCTCGGGGAAGCATCGGAACGTTTTCGTCAGGCTTCGGTGGATAATAGCTCGTACCACGTAACCTGGCCTCTTCGTCTAGAGCTGTATTCGGCTGGACAAAATACGCTACGTCAGCGATATGAATGTGGAGCTCATAATTACCGTTGCCAAGCGAGCGGATGCTGATGGCGTCATCAAGATCTTTTGACTCGGGTGGATCAATGGTAAACACGTTATCGCGGTAAACAGGTCGACCTTTCTCGCTGCCTGGAACCAGCCAGTTTTCATCGAATTCTCTCTCAACACTTTTTCGCAACTCCTTATCAAATCTCCTCCTAATGTTGTATTCTTCATATAGAATTTCCATGCCTGTTTTAGAATCTCTACCAAGTGGAATATGCCGGATAGCCAGCCCAAGAGGGTAAGGGAATTCAGTACGCCATTTCAATAATTTCACAACGAAAAGACGTTCACCAGCTAGGGCTTGATAGTAAGGTTTTCCTTTCAAGATGTTAGCTTTAATAACGTCGTTGTTTTCCATTGTGTAGATGGGAATAATGTTTTTTTCATCTGTCTTCGTAAAATTCGCTAATTTCGGAACATTTTTGTTGATAGGTATCATCACACCGGGATTCGCTCGGTCAACTGTGCACACAAACTGACGTTCTTTGCGTTTGATAAGAGTTCGCAAGACACCTTCGGAATTAAAGAAAAATAAGACCAGTTTTACACGTTTTCTAAAGGTATGATCTAAATATATGCTTATCATTATTATAGTGACTAATAGGCAACCAAAAGGCTTTTATTGAAATAAACATTTTTACATGAAAACCTAATAGCACCACCCGTTGCCATCAGCAGTGGAGAAATAGTAACTTGTATTGTGTATTGTGGTGTCCAAATAGTTCAATCACTTGCTGAAAAATTAATTTCTGAATGCTCCAACCGGGAATTGAACCCAAGGTGTCTGGTTTAAGGTACAAGCGCTCTAACTACTGGGATACAGTAAAAGCCGTGTATAAGAACCTATAAATTTCAAGACCACTAGCCTAATTTCACAGTAAAAACAATTTATATATCAAGAACCTTTCAGCCTTTTTAGGCCTTTTTAGGCATTTTTGGAAAAATCTATGTTTTTATACCCAATGCAATTTAGGATTTAGGATGCCCAACGCAATACACTCAATGCGAGATATCCAAACCTCATATATACGACGAGCTTTCAGATATGATAAAGGGACGATATAAACTGAAAAGGCTGTACTTGTCTGCCTTTGGACTGTACGAATGGTAACTTGTGATGTCCAGTAAAAAAATGCTGAAAAATATACTCTGAACCTCTCAATCGAACCATAAGCTTCCGGTAAAACTTACCTTTTATAGACCCGAATATTTTAATGTCTCCTTCTTGCCCTTCCTCACCTCGCTCCCTAGCGCTCGGTTGTAACTCCAGAACAACGACATCATCCTCGTACACTCCTCGGACGTGGCCAGGGATGTGAATATCAGGACTATCTGGAGTTGGTAGTTGACCGTAATATCGCTGCTGCCGGCTGCCGCTGTCAATACGGAAGGTGCACTTTGTAAATAGAGATGGGTTTCCGTTGACTAACTTTAGCAGCTCTTTTTTTTTAAACGCTTCTATATCATAACAAAAAAGGGAAGATTAGTTGATGGGAGCACAGTGGTTGGTGTAAGTGTCTTTCACCTATAATTTCACTTCAATCATAAGTGAGAAGAGTGATTAGTAAATGCGCCTTTTGCCTCTGTGACCGAGGTTCGATTCCTTCAATCAGCAGTTTTCCGATTATAATTTTACCTCAGTCGAATGTGAGATGAATACTTTCAGTTTGTTTATACCGTCACCCGCGGTTCGCTCCCTAATAGTTCCCGCCCGCTGGGATATAATTAAATGCCTGTGGAGAAAGTAGCGACTCTACCAAACATCACATGTTTTCTCCGGCTACTCTGGTTTTCTCCACTTGTAACACTGAACTAATCTGGTTTTCTCAACTGAACTAATTAGGGATGTTCGTCAGTGATGCAAACTCGCGTTTAAAGTCTTAAGCCCTGATCAAACGAGGATGAGAGTTGATGAGAGTTAGTAAGAGAGAGTTTGCATGAAAGTTTTATAGACGCTCATGCTTGGGTCAAACGAGAACAAAAGTTGCATGAGAGTTGACTGGATATTGCCGCGAATAGCGGTGAAACGTGCAAAAACTCTCATCAACTCTCATCAAAATTTGAACCAGCTCAAAGTTGATGAGAGTGCATGAGAGTGCACGAGAGTGCATGAGAGTCGGGGAGAGTTGGCGGTCAAACGCGAGCGAGTTGCAACTCTCATCAACTCTCATCCTCATTTGACCGGGGCTTTATCTTAGTCCACATCTTAGATTTCTCAACACGTTTAGTTCAGTTTATGTTTTGTCCAATAGAACTTACCTGTATCATCTGTATCATGACAAGACTGGTTGTCGCCATGCTCCTTGAGGGACGACCTCCCACCAGTGAGACGAAAAAGTCGTTCACTGTCTTTAATATGAAAGCCCAGTTCTATTCTACCATCCTTTAAACCAACAGAAAATATCTGACTGGTGCTGATGTTAGAACAGTGCAGGGCCGAAGTCGCTGGAGCAACATCATTGAATGGTTGGTAATGTTGACCTGCCGCTTTTTGTTGTCGACCTTCGTCCTTTTTCTTTGTCTCCAGACAAGCTTTGATAAGTTCTTCAATGATTTTATCAAAGTTTTCAATGCTATCTCGACGAAAGAAATTATCTGTTGCAGATTGATTCCTTTCCAAGTCATCTTCTCCACCGTGCTCTTCTTTGTCAGTAGCTGAAAAACATTTTTGTTATGTTGTCCCGTTTGCAGGTAGATTGTTAGTTAATTTGTTTGTTTTTATTTTACAAGCTGTAAACGATTAGAAATATTACTTGCCCTACCCAGGGTGCGACTTAAATACCCGAATTTACGTTAGTCTGTCATTAAGTTCCTTTAGTTCAATAGCCGTTTCCCAAGATAGCTTCACAACCTTGTTCCAAGCCTTTTTTCGCGCGGGTTTTGGTTAAATACATTCTCCGAATTGTGTTGAATTCCAAGAACAACGCATTGTTGAAAGTTCTTATATACGTATTTTGTTAACCTTATTATAGACTTGGTTTTTATTGTGTTATGTATTTCGTAGATTGTTTTAATGTCAGAAATATGTGCTTGGATCGGCTTTGTTTGCTTGGACATCGACGAAAATATTTTAGTATAGAAAATAGATTAAAGTCATTAAAATTACAAATACATGAAAAGAAAGCTTATAGAAGGATAACAACATGGGTGCTAAATTTATTGTAGAAAAACATAAAAATATCGCGCGAAACTATAGAAATTAGTCAAATAACAACACAATTTTAAAAATGTACTTACCAAAACCGCGCGAAAAGTGGCTTGAGACAAGGTTGTGAGGCTATCTTGGGAACGTCTATTAGCAGAGCGTCGGGGTAGCAATCTGCAAGAGTGACGGGTTCAAAAACCGTGTAGGACTCAGGGATTTTTCCAGAATTTTTACAGCTTGTACAAGTAAGACAAACAATTTACCATCTGAAAAATATGTTTGGAAGTTATTTTACTTGAACTTTTTTTGCATATCTTATATTGTCCGCGACGAGAGGTCTGCCAACCATATCTTACCATTCTGATCGTGATTGGTCTGACTCTCAACTGCCAAATCATCTCGTCTATCATCTTGAATCGCCTCAACCCCACCATGACTATCGACATCAGAGGGAGAAACCGGTTGAATGTTTTGGTTAGGCATTGTAGTCGAGGTAGAAGCAGAATTATTGTTCACTTCTTCACTTTCAGAAGCTGTACTTCTACTTCCAGTACTTTTCACTTCACCTGAAATTTTGGGACAACCTTTAGAAAATGTATGTACAATTTCCTCTTCTCCATCTTTGCGTCTTAAGGGAGCACAAGCTAATGGCAGATGCAGTTAGCGAGTTGCCCCTTGCGGCTGACTTAAGCCTACGACTATAGGACGAGGGTAGGGGATTTACTTAGGTTGGGTAATTTCCCTGTGCTTGAAAACTCATGTAAGTAAAGATTGGTTGGTTCTCTCCTGCGGCCATAGTTGTCGAGCACATGTACCATAAGCTTCTTGCTCGAATGAATTGGGCAATCACACCCTGTGTAATCGACAGTAAACAAATACTATGACCACGACCATTACCACTACCATCACCATCACCATCACCATCACCATTACCATTACCATTGCCATCACCATTACCATCCACCATCCACCATCCACCATCCACCATCACCATTACTATTACTCTACCTTTGGAAGATGTACTTATTAAAGTTTCACCTTTTCCATCTTGTCCGCTAGGTCTGAATTCATGAGCACTTGGATCAAGTGGCTGAGAACGAAGACAAAAGTCCATCACAGTCTTCAAAGTGGAGCCGTGCAGTCCATTATTGCCGTTGCAGCGTCGGAGATAATCTTTCCATAAACCTCTGCATGCACCCACACTGCATAGCGATATTGGATCTCCAACGACGGCGAGCAAGGACTGGGCACGAGTCACGGCGGTATTCAAGAAACGTGAATCGGAAAGAAATCCAAAATCAAGTTCAGAAAGATCCGAGTTTCGACCTTCGATTACTGAACAAGTCCGCATCGTTCTGACCGTACTAATGAACAACGCCCTGAATTCCTTACCTAAATGTTAAGACAACAAATTACTAAAACTTGTTTGGGGCAACTGCAGTACATTACGCACACCTCTCTACTATGGACAGTGTCCAAGGTCCCGACATACATAATTCTCATACATATATATACACTTTGCTGTCCGTATTAATACGATCAATAAGTTAGCGCCGACCGCTGTGTTCATCAAAAATTCCGTTCTATTTTTGCCTTGAAATAGTCCAATGAATGAATTAAAGTTGTTCTGGATAAATAAAAGAGATTTTGAAAGAAAGAAGCAGGTCAAGATAGCCCTCACTTAAGGCTCTTTTCCACTCGTCGCAAAAACCAATTCGCAAGCTCGCTGCGAGTACTTTCATCCAATCACAATGCTCGACAGTTTATTTTAATTACATGCAAGAATTTTTGCGATGAGTGGAAAAGAGCCTTTATTGGGGGTCTTATACTTCAATTCGTCTGTTTCGTTGTAATGTTGGGTTTGCGGCTTGATAATTGCAAATCACCGAGTTTAATCTGTGATTCAGTCAAAAATTTTGACAATGCAGCTAATGCGTTTACATTTATCAAATTGTCGACAGATATTTATAAATTTATAGTGTAGAGTATTTATGAAAACCACAACAAAAATAGTTTATTTTAGCATAAATGTTAGCTAACTAAAATTTTTTTTACGAAAGTTTAATACATTTTCGCCTAAAACTTTCACGTAAGGAAACATTAAATTGTTTTTGAAATATTAGGACAGTCAAAATTTCTGAAACGTCGCTGAAATTAATAAACCCTAAACCCCTTGCATTTTCATATTTAAATATCTTGAGGGTTGGGTTCCAGTGTATACGTAGCGATAAATAATATTCACGAATGTTGCTTGAGGGATGTAATTTCCTTAAAAGATATAGAAAATACTTCGACATTTCGAGCGAAGGTCTTTCGTCTGGAAGTTAGTAGCCAATAAAAATAACTACAAATTCTCAAAGAGATTACCTTGGACGTTTTCGACAGTTTCAACATCAACATAACCTAGACGTTTCTTCCGTAAGCCTTCTCTAATTCTTTTTACCTAATAAACGAGAAAATTCACATCTTTTTTGGGCGAACTTACATAAGCTAACATTAGTACGGCGTTTGGTAGAGTCCAGTGCTGAAAACCGCACTATTTCAAAACACAATATGACGTCACAACGTGGTAAGAACGAAAAAGTGGCCCACGAGCCGCCGGAGCAAGCTAACACAATTACAATGATTTGTGGATTTTAGTAAGCGTCACGGGGCAGCAGATGGTGGACAACATCAGAACTATCGATACTTGTAGGAGCAACCAAATAGAAACACATCTCTCAATTCTAGTTATTGGGTATCAAATACAATTAGACTTCTACCATAACAAAAAATAGTCAAAAATAGTCATATTCTCATTCCGATAACGATTATTTTCTGCACGGCAGTGCATAAACCCGCCTATTGGGAAGTGATCAAATAAGACAACCTGTTAGGATTGCTTTATATCAATACCTGATCGCGGTATGGCGTGAGAACTCCAATATTCCCGACCCAGTCCTTTGGCCAGAGATGGATAAGCTCCTCGACTCTTTTCACCACTTCTGCAACTTCAGCGTCATTATAGTACGCCAAACTCCCTTCAACTTGTTCATCAACACCTTGCGCAGCGTAGAACGAGAGCACTGGCACCAAGTGGTGAGTACTTTGGTCTCCCCTAGCAACCAATTTGCCACCATAAAAACAATCGGATGGAAAATTGAGAATCTCAGTATGACAACGGTAATTTTCAGTAAGTGAGACTACATAAGGCGTTCGAAGGAAAGTGCTGTCGTTGTCTGATGACGAGCTCGGCTTGCTTTGAGTTTTGTTGCACTGTTCGTAATGTGTGAATAATCTTTCAAGAAGAGATCTCTTTGGACCAATATCTTCAGCCCACAAGCATTTTGAATAAGCTGGTGGACCTATCTGGAAAAGTTAAAACAGTTAACAGTATAAGTGATGACTTTTTTCACATGATGCTATTTAAAGATTAGCAAAGTATACCATTGTAGTAAATTAATTATAATTCGTTAGAATACACGTAGAGCAGTCCTTTGACTGGATGAGAGTTTTGAACTACAGTATATCTATAATTAAAACAGGGTAAAATATCAATTGAGGAAATGAAATATCAGGACTTCATGCTTCGATAGCATGGCAATCGGCAACACGTCCGCGACAGCAAATATAGACTCACTGTATTGCACCTAACATGACGCACACAGACGTGCAATTGTAGCGGAGCAAGGACGTAAAAATGTCGTAGGCTGCTGGCGTGTAAAAGGAGGTGTCAGCCGACACGATATTTTTACGTCTATTTGTTGTCTTCTTTCCTCTAAATTCCCAAATCAAAATTGAGTACAAGTACGACTATGAATACACGATTCGTCATTTGCGCGTCAATCACGACTGTCACGTCAAATTTTGCTGTGGCCATATCACTAGCAAGCAATTGCTGACCGCAGAAAAATATGGCGTGACTGTCAGGCAAATGACGTCTCTTGTACTCGTAGTCATAGTCGTACCCGTAGTCAAATCTAAGTATGTCGGATTACCTGCTTATGGTCTCCAGCCAAGACAATTTTTGTGTTCCCATCAGCCATTACGAGCGGGGTCAGACACTCGGGTTCCAGGGCTTGCGCGGCCTCGTCAATTAATATATGTGAGAAACGTAATCCTCCATCTTGATAATATTTCCACAACATACGAGCAGTCGCCAACGTTGTAATAATGACGTTATGGTCACGAATTTCATTCCATGTTGGTTCCCTTATTACGTTTGTTTTTTCTGGAAAAAATATATGTACACTATCAGGTCTAAATTGTTCTCTCTCGAGGTCCTGTAAGTGACATTATTATTTGCCCAGTGTTATTACAGGGGAAACCTGTAATAATTATAATAATAATTTAATGACTTATAATGCGCTTTTTACATAACACCTGTGGTGTTTGGTAGAGCAAAACTGGAAGCAGCTGAGGTGGAATTATAATCAGAAATACTGCATATTGCAGGAATCAAATCCCGGTTGCAGAGGTGAAAGGCACATGCACTAAGCATTTTCAAACAAGGAGAGTTTATCAACGAAAATAGATCAACTTTTTCTTAGGCTCAAGCAAATAAAACTTGTCAAGAAAAAATTGTGTAAGAAAAATTGCTTGTATGTGCGGCCTTTAAAAAGCTTGCGTTTAAAACAAACACAGATACACATACATGTAAATAGAGCTCGCTAAATACCTTCAATATTACAATATCTACGTAGTTTTTCAGGCACAGTCTGAACATTCCGGTAAAGAGGAAGAACTCTCAGTGGTCGAATACTTAATGATGGTTTCATTTGTATCTTGGCATCCAAATGTTCAAGATGAATGTCGGCGGCGCTGTTCGAATGGGTACAGATGAGAACTTTATTGCGCTTTGATTGGCTGAGAATTGACACACAAGCGAGGCTGAGTGTAAATGTTTTTCCAGTACCAAATGGTCCAATCACAAGAATTGGCGGAGTAGGATTGGGATCGAGAATCATGGCAATCGCTTC